>OZ023172.1:29558771-29696271 GCA_963678695.2 Diplodus puntazzo | reverse complement strand
CAGACAGATGTGTGAGGACAGACAGGTGTGTGTGAGGACAGACAGATGTGTGTGTGAGGACAGACAGATGTGTGTGTGAGGACAGACAGATGTGTGTGAGGACAGACAGGTGTGTGTCAGGACAGACAGGTGTGTGTGAGGACAGACAGTTGTGTGTGAGGACAGACAGATGTGTGTGTGAGGACAGACAGATGTGTGAGGACAGACAGGTGTGTGAGGACAGACAGATGTGTGAGGACAGACAGGTGTGTGTGAGGACAGACAGATGTGTGAGGACAGACAGGTGTGTGAGGACAGACAGGTGTGTGAGGACAGACAGTTGTGTGAGGACAGACAGGTGTGTGTGAGGACAGACAGGTGTGTGAGGACAGACAGATGTGTGAGGACAGACAGGTGTGTGAGGACAGACAGGTGTGTGTGAGGACAGACAGGTTCCCCTCTGAAGGACGTCTCTGTCCTCCTGACTGACTGTCTGCTGCCGTCTGCTGGACACACTGTGAACTACGTCATATATAAAATACTGTCAGTGTAGTTCAGAGTGAGACACACACACACACACACACACACACACACACACACACCATGAAAACATGTTAATGTCAGTGATAAAGGTCTGGGACTGTCCTGTAGCTCCGCCCACAGGTTGACTTCATACAGGACAAACTGTACTTGTGTGTGTGTGTGTGTGTGTGTGTGTGTGTGTGTGTGTGTGTGTGTGTGTGTGTGTGTGTGTGTATCAGACATTCAGCTTCGACAGGAGGAAGAAAAATCATTTGATTAATAATTTTACTGTTGAACTTATTTCTGTGTTCTGAAGCAGATTGAGTCTCAGTTAAATAAATGTAAACGGGTTTGATTGTCCAGTGGAAACCAACACGGCTGGTTCTGTCTGAACTGGGTTTCCTCTGGGCCTGATCCTGGTCTGCGGACCACAAACTGTTTTAAATGACTGATTTGTTGAGCGTTAGTCAGAGAACAGGCTGCCGGGCTCCGAGCCGCTAACAGTGACGAGTTGGTTCATCACACAGTGAGAGCTCGTCTCGTCTCGTCTCTCTCTGACAGACTCACTGTGCTGACTTGTTCCTATTAAACAAAACAAAACCAACCTCAGCCGCTGAGGGCTGCTGTAGTGCTGCTGTAGTGCTGCTGAACGGTACTCGTAGTAGTTGACACGTCGTCTTCTGCGTCCAATGAATGAGTGAAACACGTGAGCGTCGTATGCAGTCACCAAACGTTTATTTGTGGTTTTGTGCTCTTAACAAATAAGCGACCGCAGCCGAACTGTGCACACACTTACATTAACTCTGTCACTTGAATGCAAAATCAAAACAAAGAGCTCACGTGTCTGCCACAATAATAAGACGATGACGACGGTCAAAAACCGTGTGCTTCCACAGTCAGCAGCACACCTGCCGAGTCATTACCTGCTGTTCTATTCAACAATCTCCTGCACCCACAGCACAGAGCGCCACCTACTGTGGCATCCAGGTATCACACAGAAAATAAACACTGATACACACATAAACCAAAATGGCTCTAACACTCACTGACGATGAAAGATTCCTGAAGTTTGAATATTTCATCTTTTGTATTTCTGCTGTTTCACTCTCACACTGTTTTCATCACATCACCTCACTGAGCTTCACATCCTCCTCAGAGCCTCCAGGCAACTGGAAAAACAAGATGTTATAACCCTGATGAAGACAGACAGAGGAGGACAGACAGGATGCAGATGCAGAATATCTTCACACAAACTGACTGAAAACTAAAGTCCAGTAAATTAAACACATCATGTTAAAATATTTCTAACTGTGGAGGTAAAACACATGAAGAGTACTCGAGTAAAAGTCCCAAAGTGTCTGATGATAAATGTAGTTGAGTATCAGTGAGTCACTGACACATATTTACACTGAGAGTCAGCTGATCGTGTGTGTGTGTGTGTGTGTGTGTGTGTGTGTGTGTGTGTGTGTGTGTGTGTGTGTGTGTGTGTGAGACTCACCTGGCTGATGCTGCTGATTATCGACAGGTGAGATCAGGTTTGTCTTCAGGCAGAAGAATGCAGCAGAACCACAACCTGTTCCACTTCCTGTTCACCTGAAACACACCTGGTCACAGGCGACAGGTGCATCCAGCACTGATCTGAAGCTGATCCATTGATCTGAATCTGAACCAGACCAGGACGGGTCTGAAGGAACCCACTGGACCGAACACAGACAGTAGGGTGAAGGATCAGTGAGACCAACAGGACACGAAGCAAACTTACAGAGGGAAACCTACAAAATAGAAGACTTCAATTAAAATCAACCAGTCGATCTTAATTTATTAAGAGTCAGTTCACAACAAGTCATCTCTACAGAGTGAACCGGTCCAAACCCAAAGTCCTTCTACAGTTCTGTCATGAGCAGGCAGCTGGTGACACGAACAGCTAATGATCTCAGATAATGTGAAGAGAAAGAGCTGAACAAGAAACAAGAAACAAGAAACAAGAAACAAGAAACAAGAAAAGAAAAGAAAAAGTCGCTCCATCATCAGATCTGACCTGGAGTCAGTGATCACTGAGTTCTGACTTTACATTTCTTTTATATCTGTACGTCTGTGGAGCGGGACCGCTTTACATTCTGATGGTTTTCATTGATTAGCTCTCCCGTCCTCTCCCAGGTCACCACGGTGAGGAGGTCATGTGACCCGGCGCCACTCGTGTCCGTGTGGTTCTGTTCAGTCCGGCCTGCAGACCGATCCTCCAGACCGCCTCAGACTGCCTGACCTTTGACCTCAGCACCGACAGGTTGATATCAGAGATTCGCTGAGGTTCTTTCAGACGTCAGATTAAACTTTACTCAAAGTGCTTCATGATGTCATCAATCTGGATGATACTGAGAACAGGTGAGCTGACAGGTGGAGCAGGTGAAGCCAGTCTGAGTCCACGTGAATGAAGCTCAGGTGTGTCATCACCTGGCCAGACAGGTAAGCCCCGCCCCCTGCCTCCAGGAGCAGGGCAGACCGGTCGGACCTCCTCCTCCTCCTCAGACTATATAATGAGGAGGAGGAGGAGGAGGTGAGGCGTCAGCTGCTCTTCCTCTCTGGCTCAGTGGTTCTCAACAGTTCAACAGTAGTGACACAACGTTTGTGAAATGTTTAGGACCACTGGACCCGAGCCAGGGACTCTCACCTGGACTCACCTGGACTCACCTGGACTCAGCTGGACTCACCTGGACTCAGCTGGACTCACCTGGACTCAGCTGGACTCACCTGGACTCATCATCCGTCAGAAGGCTCCAGCTGCTCCTCTTCTCTCAGGTGGGCTCAGTTCATGTTGACTGTTTGCAGTTCTGTCCTCTGACCTGAAGACCCGACGTGTTCTGAGTGGTTCTGTACTGACTCATGTGACCGTCTGTGTGCTGACCCGTGATCACAGTCTGTCGTCTGTCCGTCAGCAGCTCATCAGGATCTATGATATAAAGTTCTGCCTGTTTGCTGATGTTTAACTTCAATGTTTTAAATCTTTAAAGTGAGTTAAACTTTCTCATCGTCGCTTCAGAAATGAGTTTTTATCCACGAATATCAAAGAGTTTGAACAGACGTCGATATATTTGTTGTTCCTGACGATGAAGTGAAGCTTCTTGTTTTCTGCTGATTCATTTTATTCATTTTTCAAAAACAATTTCCAGAATTTTTTAATTATTTTCATTTTCATGTGAAATTTGATGAAAGAAAAATAATATCAGGAGAATTTTTTTCACCACAAATATTTAAAAAACATTAAAGAACTGATGAATTAGTTCCAGGAGCTCCATCAGGTCAGGTTTAAAGGTAAATGTTGATTAATGAACTGTTTGTTTGTTTGTTTGTTTGTTTGACTTGTATATTATATATTATGTATATGTGTATTATTTTTATCTTTGTTGCGTCTCTCCCTTTATTTAAAAGCATCTCATGTATTAGTCATCAAGTTGTTGCATCATCAGCTCGATCTGCTTCAGTCTTAAAATGACGTTCATCACTTCTTGTAGATGAAATCCTGTTTATGTATAATATTTATTTATTTGTGATTATATGAATAATGTAAAATGTCCGTCGTTCTCAGTTGATCTGTCCTTCACAATAAAATCCTCAGGAGCTGAAACTTGTTTCCTGTTGTCGTGTTTCAGGTTTGATGAGGAGAATGATGTAAAAATATGTTTTAAATGAACCAATCACGTCTTTACGCTGAGTGTCCTTAGTTCAGACACACGTATAATATAATATCATAATATAATATAATATAATATAATATAATATAATATAATATAATATAACATAATATAATATAATATAATATAATATAATATAATATAATATAATATAACATAATATAATATAATATAATATAATATAATATAATATAATATAATATAATAATAAAAGTTGTTAGATCAGAGACATCAGACACATGAAAGAAAGCAGATTTTTGTGTTTGCCTGGTCAGATAAACACTGCAGCTCTGTGATGATCCCGAGTCGACCTTCATTCTGACATCATCGTTATTTAAAGATGAGACTCATTAATCAGCTTTTCTTACAGACAGGAGCTTTAAAGGCCGGAGCTCTGGTTCATAAATGAAAACCGGATGTTAATGTGATATTTGACTCATAAAACAACAAACTAAACAAGAACACAAAGACAGTCTGTAGGGTTTTATCTGAATATATTACGTTATTACATGTTGTAATAAGTTTAAGTTCTGCTTTCTTATTTTTATTTGTCCAATGATCCTTGTTTTAAGTAGTAGTGATTGTGCTCAACCGCTGAGGACATCTACTCAAACATTTACATTAAGTTATAAAACAAACATTATTCAAACTTGAAACTTCGGCTGAAAAAGACAACGAGCTCAGGCTCCAATGAGCTGTTTGATCCTCAGATAATTATAAATATATTATATATTATATATAATAACCGGCAGCGTTTTCATCAGAGCGACAACTCACACTCAAAATGTTTTCTGAGCTGAGGCAGGTTTGAAGAGTGAGACCGTCTGTTCTCCAATAATCACAGCTCAGATTTTATTATCATCTTTTCAATATCATCATCAGGTTTCAGTGTTTCCTCCGCCATCACATCTGTAGCAGCTGTTCTTATACTGTCTGTGTTCGTCTCTGCACACCAAACATGTTGAAACTTTAGCTTTCTGTATGTTCAGCCTTTAGATTTGTGTCGTAACAGTGCTGCACCATGCACTTATAGTCTGTTAGGTTTAGAACCACCAGGTTAGTTTTAGGAAAACATCACAGTTTGTCTCTAAACCCGGTTCTGTCTCATCAGCCATGGCTGGACAAAAGCCATGATGAGTGAATCTTTAAGAAACATGTCTGGAAGTCAAAGTCTGTTTAAAGATGAGGGTTAAAAGAAAACACCATCAGTGGCAGCCTGAGCCTCTGGAGGTTCTGGTTCTGTTTCGTTAGGAACCAGGACTGAAGGATGGAGTGAAGGGCCCACCGAGACCTCAGGCTGCAGTTTGCCTCTTAACAAACATACAGAAAAACAATGAGACAGTGAGGTCAAACTACTGCTTCTTCCCTTCTTTAGCTGCCAGTTAGCACCACCTAGGTGGTGTAACTTGTAATCAGTGACGTCTCTGACATTGACTGGGTGAAGATGATGTAGATAAAAGGTGTGACACTATCTCAATGCTGGCAACTCAGTGAGAGAATAAAAACACTTTTGTTCTTGCAGCCTTCATCAAAATATCAGAAACAACACCAACACATCCGATACTTGACAGGTCAGGGAGACAAACAGGGAAATATAAACTCTTCTGACTGGCTGGGTTTGTGCCACTGGTTGGACCGGTTCTGACGTCCCTCTGATGTTTTTCAGACTTGGACTCTGAAGTTATGAGGATGTGACGACGTCCTCAGATCAGATGCACACAGACATCAGGACTGACCAGAAGGAAAAAAGCAGCTTCTTCTCTCTCAGTGTTTCCTCCAACGTGAAGCTGCAAAGTGTCTGTAAGTTGACCTGAGGTGAGTTCAGCAGGTGAGAATCCTTCCAGACAGATGTGGACATGTTTGATCATCTCATCACTCTGATCACTTTGTGCTGTATCACTCTTTCACTGCACAGGAGAAACGTTTCTGCATGCTAAACATGTATCAAAGGATTAATTTATTGCAAGTTTGAATATTCTTACGACAATTATCTGAGGATTATTTTCATGAATCACTTTTAGTGGTCAGAACTGGTCGAACAGCTTTGTTTTTTACACACAACATGAAACTTTGCTCGTAGTATCACCAGGGTCTCTACACATGAACACGAGCATTGAGAACATTGTTTGTGTACACAGAGTTACTAAAAAGAAGGTTTTTGAACAACTCACGTTAGCAGTAGCTTGTTCCGCTCGCCGCCGTCCTGCCAGTGGAGAAGTGTCGATCTCAGAATGTGACGTAACCTGGAGGACAGTTAAGGTGGAACGCTCCTAAAGCTTAGTTCCATATCAATGCAGGATAATTAGTTGTTTTGTCTTTGAAGTTGAAAAAGGAGCCTCATATAAGAAACAATACTAAAATCAAAATCAAAGGGTCTGCAACAGCCGGAGAGTGGAGTGTGTTTATTGGGAAAACTACAGGTCACAGTCCCTGTTACAAGCACCAAAGCAGACCAGTTACATATCTTGAGGTCCACATCACTGCAATGTGCAGCTACATCTCTGGAGAGGTGCACTTCAGGTATAGGGTACGCACCTCTGAGAGGCTACGCCGAGGGTTTTATTAATTAACCACATCCCATTCTTGGTTTGAGAAAGAATGTTATCAGAGTCTCTGGCTGCAGTGGGCCAGTGGTCAGCAGCGTTCAGACTTCGGCCTCCATTATGTTTACAAAGCTGCTGATCAACGAGTGCAAATTACTCTGCGTTATTCTTCTTAATGTGTTATTGTTCCTGTAACTGATAATCAAAAAGAGTGCGTTACATTGACAGCCTTAATCAAAACTAAAGTAACAAACCTGTTCCATAAATATAATGAGTAAAAAAGTTCAAATATTTTTGTTCTGTTGCAGTCAGGAAAAGTCAGGAGTTAAAAAATAAATACTCAACTAAAGTTCAGATACCTGATTAGATTTGGAGCTTTATTTATAATTATCTAATTTAGTTGGGGCTATGAACATACTGTGTTTGGATGTGTCTGAGTTTTGGATCTGCCCTCAATATTTGTGCCTGTTAGTGAGAGGAATGACATCTCAAGTGTCCTGTGATGTGTTTGAACTAGGGCTGTCAAAGTTAACACGTTAATAACCCGTTAACGCAACATCCTCTTAACGCCGTTAATTTTTTTAACGCGCGATTAACGCTCGGTATCAAAAAAAAAGAAATGTGCATTGTATGATTTACGGCCGTCGGTGGCACCTGTAGTCTTGATTGAGACGGTGGCAGAAGAATAAGAAAGGGAATCAGAAGAAGAAGCAGGGTTGGCGTTTCGGGAAAAACACGATGGACCCATGAAAAGCGAAAGCGAAAGGAAATGGAGAAAGGACTTATGAACGGCAAATTCACTTTCAAAACACTGCCAGATGGTCGATAGGACAAAAGTTATCTGCACGTACTGTCGACATGAAATGACTTAGCATTGAAGTATGTCGAGTCTCAAATATCATTTGTGAGCCAAACACACGGCAGATGCAGATAGCACCCCCCCTCGCCAAAAGCAGACATCACCATGTTTTGATCCCATTTAGGGTTAGGGGATATTTTTTGAGCCTTTTATTTTCCTGCATGATTTGAAGTGTTGAATAAACATTTTCATAATGCAAGCATATTTGACCTTTCTTATGTTGTTAAAAGTATTAAGAACATGAAAGAAATACATTAAGGCACATTTAGAACAGAAAAAAATGTGCCAAAGAAATTGCGATTAATTTGCGATTAATCGCGAGTTAACTATGGACAAAATGCGATTAATCGGGATTAAAAAAATTAATCATTTGACAGCCCTAGTTTGAACATTTTGTGCTTTTGATTTCTACAGGTGTTCAATTGTTGTACCTGCTAAATCAAAATCACTTCATTATTCCTTGTTGAAAGAGCAGAATATCTCAAAATATGTCCTCAGGCCTGTAATTAATACTCACATGTACACCGACATTCTCCAGTCTCTCTGCGGGAGTCTATCAAGGAAGTCAAAGAAACTCACTGTCCACCCCCGTTTGTAGCCATGAACTTTACCCAATCCCAGTAAGGACATCAAACCACAGAAGATTTCACCAGAGACACATTGCTCGAGGCTGTAACCCAGCCAATCTCTGCTATCCACCATTCTCCACCAGCACTGATCTTGAAGTTCTGGGGAGGCTTTGGAACTGCCAGTCTGCAGTCAAGAAGGCAGACACCATTTCAGCCTGTGCCTCCCTGCAGACTCTCCACTTCTTGGTCCTTACCGAGACCTGAGTTCATCGACTTCCTCTCCACATTTGACCTCACAACCTCCCACTCTGCCCCTCTCCCCCCCTCCACCGGGCCGGGAACCAACTTGATCTTGTCTTCACAAGGACCTGAAGAACCTCGGTGCTCTAGGTTACCCCGCTCACGGTGTCTGACCACCATGCTGTCACTTTCTCTCTCCCCGTAAAACTCATCGCCTCCCTCGCCCCTACACCTCACACACCTCTCTCCCTCCACTCTCTGCTCTACTGTTCTTTCCTCACTACCATCCACAGATCTATTAGCTCTAATGTCTACTGAGGAAGCCTCCTCCACTCTACTATCCTCCCTCTGGCTCTCTGTCCACTCACCTCCCGACCAGCCAATCATCTCTCCTGCTCCCAGCTGTCTGAATCTCTGCGAACCAACAGATCGGAGCTATGAACAGCAGAGAGAATCATCCTGACGACCTTGTTCACTTCCACCACCTCCTCTCTGACTTCACCTCGACTGTATCAGCAGCCAAATCTGCCTTCTACCTGTCAAAGATCAACTCCTCTGCTTCCAACCCCAGGAAATATTCTCCTTATTCTCTTCTCTGCACACCCCTCCTCCTCCTCCCCCTCCTTCCTCCCTCAGTGCTGATGAGTTTGCAACTTTATAGAGAAAGTAAAAGACATCAGCTCCTCATTTACTCCTATGCCCATCCAGAAAGCATCTCCTCCGACCCTCACCTCTGATGGCCTCACCTGCTTCAGCCCTCTCTCCTCTGAAGATGTTCTCACACTAGTGACGTCTAACCGAACCACCACCTGTTCCCTGGACCCCATTCCCTCCTCTCTTCCCCAAGACAACTCTCACATGACACTTGGAAGGGATGAGCCGAATTTGGCGAAATTTGGCCACTAAGCGGTGCTAAAAATATGGGAAGTTTATATCTCTTGATTGGCTACACCGATTATTAAGAAATTTGGTCGGTATGATGTACGGCCAATCCTGAGGCCATATCTTGAAGGTGGTCATTACTGGTCAATATGGGCGTGGCTTAGTACAACAAATCCAAATTGGCACACACACATCCCTTGGGGCCAACTTCCGTGGGCTCTGCGGTGCGCGGGGTCCGAGTCGCGCGGGGGGGCTTGGCCCCCGTTCATAAGTGCTTGCAGTTCTAGTTATTGATTAAAACATCACTCACAAAAATGTGTCATCATTGAAACTTAAATACAAATGAATTAGATAAAGTGATCAGGAATAAACCCTTCAGATGTGTGTGATAACCTGCTGCTGTGTTGTGTCTTTTCAGATTTCTGTGAACTCACATTTGACACAAACACAGTGAACAAAGACCTCAAACTGTCTGACAACAACAAGAAGGCCACATATGTGAAAGAGGAGCAGCCATATCCTGACCATCCAGAGAGATCTGACTCCTGGCCTCAGCTGCTGTGTAGAACTGGTCTGACTGGTCGATGTTACTGAGAGGTTCGTGTAGCAGTGACTTACAGAGGAATCAGAAGGAGAGGAGTCAGTGATGACTGCAGGCTTGGAGTGAATGATCAGTCCTGGAGTCTGTTCTGCTCTCATCAGGCTTACACTGTCTGTCACAATAGGAAAAGACAAGTCCCTCCAGTGGCGGCTGGTGCTTTTTTTTCCAGGGGGGGCTATATTAAAATCATAGATATATGTCCAATATAAGATTTCATGAAAACGCGCCGCCTTACAACCTTTCTGGACTCAAGTACAGGCTACAGCAAAGAGGATTTTAGGTTTTAACATTGACTTTACTTGTCTTTCATTTTACTTGGGGAACATATCAAAGGATCTGTATTACAGGGACATATTTATTTAAGATCCTCATGGCAGCAAGTAAAAAAGCAATAACTAGATGCTGGCTTCTTAGAGAACTTCCCACCCTGAACCAATGGAAAAATATATTACATGACATAGTGTATGGAACATATAACTTTCATTATGAGATTGCATAAAGAAAAGGGGAAAGACTACTGGGCTAAATGGGTTACATACTTAGCTGATGCAGACTGCAGATGAAATTGTAAACACAGCTGTGAATTAAAGTGTATCATTCTGTGGCAAGCACTTAAGTGCATCACTTAAAGGGATAGTTCGTGTTTTTTGAAGTGGGGTCATATAAAGTACATATCTATAGTCGGTCTGTTTCCTCCCGTAATCACCGATCAGCGCAGCCTCAGTTTGGAGGAGCAGAGAGCCTCCAGCCAGACGCTCAGCTTTGTACTGCAGTGAACGAGTCCAGAGAAAAAGCGAAATAAACCAACTAAAACAAGGCTCACCTTAAAAAATCTACGGAGGTTCTACGGTTGAGGAAATGTAGTGCCAAAAGAAAGGCCGGTCTGACAGCGATGTAAAGCGGTGTGAATTTTCCCTTTACAACGTAACCTTGAACTGTTATAGATTTTTTAGCTGACCCTTGTTTTAGGTGGTTTATTTAGCTTTTTCTCTGGACCCGTTCACTGCAGTACAAAGCTGATCGGTGATCACGGGAGGAAACAGACCGACTGTAGATATGTACTTTATATGACCCCACTATCCCCTAACTATCCCTTTGAATAAGTAATTGTAATAATAAATTAAGGCCACACTTGATTTAGATTTAATTTACTTTTGTGTATTAGAGATATGTTCAACTAAATCAGATGATTAAAGTTCAAACTGTTATGAAGAAATGAGACTTTCTGAAGCGCTGAATCATTTTGAAGAGGCTGCGGCAGAAGACTGAATTGATTAATGTTTGATATTGTCTAAATACTGACATCTGCTGGTCCAACATGAGGAGTCAAAATGAGGCTAAATGTAAAACACTGAGGCCTAACTGACCCCATCAGCATCATGTTCCGAAGTCTAAGATGCAGAAACTGTGTTGATGTGTTCGTGCTCAAAGATCTGTGGCCACATTATCACTTAGACTAAACTTTAATCCTCTGTGGTTTTATTTCTAGGTTGGACTCTCATGCAGAAACATTTCTTTTATATACATTTAACAACAGAAACTGGATCTGACGGAGACAAAGCCAAATCAGAGGGAGTTGAGAAAAGATCATCAGTCAAGTACATTTTATAAATATAGACCAAAATCATAAATAAATCAAATTCAAGGTTGTAAGTTATAATTCCATAAGTTGTCAGGAGCACCTGAAAGTCTGATCCAACATGGACGAGGAGCCGGTGGACTGAAGTCGTTACGAACGTATTGTGGTCGGATTATCTACGTTTTGTTTAAGTCTGTTTAATTTTAATTCAAAATACTTTAATAAGTCCTCAAGGAAAAAAAAACAAATAAAAAACAATGTAGTAATAAAAACATATCAAACATGTTGGAAAAATATACAAGAGGATGAACAGCAGTGGTCAGTGTGTAGTTTGACAAACAGCTCCACAAACAAAACATCAGAAGTCTTATGTTTGTAATTCACATGTGAATATATACATTTATTCTTGGACATTTTCATTCATAAGTGAAAATAGCCACTTCACTCCAGCTCACATGCGTCAATATTTTATTTTGATATATGAATATTAGTTCACACATTAAAACAGCCGATTGTTGAATGTGACAAACACAATTTCATGTAGAAATTAATTCACTTGTTAAAATATCCAGATCACACGTGACATTCTTTATATTCATGTTCAATTTAAGCTTAAATGTGAAATGATTGGAAATGATTATTTATGATGAATAAAAGTTGAAAATAAAGTGAAAGGTCTATAGTCTCAGAGTTTTGTTCAAGAGAAGCTGCTGTCTCTTTTTCACAGTGACGTCTGTATCTTCACTTAGTCTCAGTCTGCCATCAAACACAGTTAAGTAGTTCTGTGTCTCGACAGTTTCAACAGTTGAGCTATGAATGAGTGTTTGAAGTGTTTAAATTAAAGTGTTTTGAACAGACAGAACAGAAAACGCCGGGTTACAGTTTTCTACCTGGATGACGGATGAGGGTGGACAGAAAAGATCACATTTTATCTGCATTTAAAGAGCAATTTTAATGCAGAAAAAAAGTGAAGGTCAAAAGAAAAGGATGTTGTTCCAAACATGACAACACTGTACATCTCATCTACGATCTATCTTCTACTAACACTGAGCGGTCTTTACCTTCGTTTCATTAGACGGTCAGTCGGCAGCATCAAGTAACGACACGTGATCAGTGACGTCGCTGACCGGGTGTAGATGCTGTGGAGGAAAGCTGTGACACCATCTCAATGCCGACATCAAACACAGCCAGGCGGGTCAGGGAGACCTCTTCATCCTGGGTCCTGGCTCTGGTTTGGTTCCTCAGATTCTGTGTGCTCTCTGTGGGAGCGACAACACTTCCAGTCCTGTGTTTTAAATGTTGGTGGTGGACGAGAATTCACTTTTAATTGTTTCACTCTTTGTTCTTTGAATGTCAGAAATGTTTTCTTCTTACGAGTAGTACAAACTGTTGGTACGTCACATTTACTTTTACAAATGTTCGCCCATTTTATTCTGAAAAGAAATACTAAATGTTAAAATGTCATCATTCACTCAGAATATCCACATACAGCAGTAGCAGAGTCAAATCAGCCGTCATTTCCTGTCCTGCATCTGAAGGTTCACGCTTCAGTGACATCATCCTCCTCCCATAGTCCTCACACACACACACACACACACACACACACAGACACACACAGACACACACACACACAGACATACACACACTCACACACACAGACACACACAGACACACACACACTCTCTCTGATCTGGAGGCAGAGGTCTGATCAGCGGCTCACAGAGGCTGAAGCTTCGTCTCTGAATGAAGGAGAGCGATGATCAAAAATCTTAAAGTTTATTAATAATCGATCTTGTTTCTGACAGAGATGTACTCTCAGTACTGGAACACAGCTCGAGGACGCAGACCGGACTACAGGAGATACACAGTGAGTGTAGTGTGTTATCAGGACAAACCTTCAGATTAAAATGAACTCTTGGTTCTGACCGTTCAGTCGGTTTTCATTGGACTGTGTTTGCTGCAGTTCCTCAAACTCATTTATTTGTTTTTCGGTTGTAATACTTGAGTTTCTGTGCTTTTATTGTGAAGATTAAATGACCTGAGGTGAGCTTCCTGTGTCAGTCTGTAAGGCTGAAGCTGTTTGTGAGAAAACATTCAGTTACTTGTGTTGCCGTCGATCGTTTGAACAGAAGAGTTGATGAGGTCACTGATCATTAGTGTTTATTGATTCAGAGGTTTAAATCTGCAACGTTTCACTGTTATTGTAGTTTCAGGTGAAAAACTCTGGTACATGTTCAGATGTGTTTATTAAGTTGGCATCAGAAGAAAAGTTCCAGAATTGTAAATCAGTTCATGGAGCTCAGATTCATGTTGGACCTGATACATGATGATCAGCACGGAACCAGACCATCACAAGCTGAACACATTAAATGCTCTGGATTCAATAAGAACCGACTCCATAATTTTGCACAATGTTACTACAAATATATATTTTTTTAAACTAGACTTAAACATTTATGGTGGCACAGATATTATCTTAAGGCTACACTGTATTTAAAGGGACAGCTCACTTTAAAATCAAACTATATATTTGTCTTTGTGGCTGTAGAGTTATTTACCCGTCTGGTTCTGGAGGCAGCGCCAGTTCTGGAGATGTTTGTCTCGTCTCTGATATAACGTGACGAGAAGCAGCAGCGTTTGTTTCTATCAATCCTGACCGCTCGTGTAGATCATTCACACAACTGGTTGTGATGGGACGGCTGGTGGATTCAGTTAATCAGAAATAAAATAGTCCAAATGAAACTGTTCCCAACACGCTCTGTGGATCATGTAACCAGAACAGAACCAGGTTTCTGGGAGGAGACATTCTTTTGACAGAGATGTGGACCAGACTCAACAGAAAGTAAACGATTTCAGATTCACATTAGAGTTTAAAGACTTGACTTGAGACAGGATTCACTTTAACTCAGGACTTGAGTCACATGTCTGCGGTTGTGTTGTTCACATGTATGTTGACTCTCTGAGCTGAGCGCCGTCTGGGTCTGTAAGTCCTGAGGGTTAGGGTCCCGAGGGTTAGGGTCCTGAGGGCTAGGGTCCTGAGGGCTAGGGTCCTGAGGGTTAGGGTCCTGAGGGCTAGGGTCCCGAGGGTTAGGGTCCTGAGGGCTAGGGTCCTGAGGGTTAGGGTCCTGAGGGCTAGGGTCCTGAGGGTTAGGGTCCTGAGGGTTAGGGTCCCGAGGGTTAGGGTCCCGAGGGCTAGGGTCCTGAGGGTTAGGGTCCCGAGGGTTAGGGTCCCGAGGGTTAGGGTCCTGAGGGCTAGGGTCCTGAGGGTTAGGGTCCTGAGGGCTAGGGTCCTGAGGGTTAGGGTCCCGAGGGTTAGGGTCCCGAGGGTTAGGGTCCCGAGGGCTAGGGTCCCGATGGTTAGGGTCCCGAGGGTTAGGGTCCTGAGGGCTAGGGTCCTGAGGGTTAGGGTCCTGAGGGTTAGGGTTCCGAGGGTTAGGGTCCTGAGGGTTAGGGTCCCGAGGGTTAGGGTCCTGAGGGTTAGGGTCCGAGGGTTAGGGTCCCGAGGGTTAGGGTCCTGAGGGTTAGGGTCCGAGGGTTAGGGTCCTGAGAGCAGGACGACATTCCTACAGCTGAGTTTCCTCCGTCTGCCTGCAGGTGGTGGAGGCAGCGACTCCTCTTCCTCTGAGTTCAGCGAGTCGCAGGAAGCGCCTGCATTCTGCCGGAGAGGATGGTGATGAGGCGCGAAGTTGCGCGTCGCGGCCGAACCCCGAAGGCTCGCTGTCGGCCAGCGAACTGAGCAGCTACGGCAAGCCGGAGGAGGAGGAGGAGCTGCAGAGGCTGTGTCAGCGCTGCCACATCATGACGTCACAGCTGAACAGACAGGCCGCCGCGCTGGCCGACAGCTCAGCTCTGAAGGTCAGTGACATCACAGAGACACTCACACAGGTCAACCAATGGGAGAGAGGTAGGCGCAGTTTGATTGGTTGTGAGAAGCAGAGGGGAGGGGCCAAATGCTGCAAAGTTCACGAGAGTCAGACTGAAGGAACAGGAGCTTGACTTGATGGTGTGAGTGAACTGAGGGAGTTCTGACACGTGTTCTCTGAGATGACATCGACACATTGATTTTATATCAGGATGACATCATTCTGTTTGTATGTTTGATGAGACAAATATCAAATCAACATGCGTCCTCCTGAGAAGTGGTTCAGAAACTGCTGCTCGTCCTCTGAGACTCTACAGGACAGTCGGTTCTGACAGGACGGCTGCTGATTGGACTCTGTATCTCTGGTATGAAGCTGCTTGTCTCTCAGTGAACTCAGCTCCATGTATTGATCTTCTGATGGTGTGATCACTTTGATACAACTGACAAACAACTGTTGTGTAGAGTTTTTTCAGTTCCAGCTCTGCCCCCTTTCAGACCTTCAGTCTAGACATGATGTGGCTCAGAGGACGACCCTCTTCTGACATTTTATTTCACTGTGTGTGTGTGTGTGTGTGTGTGTGTGTGTGTGTGTGTGTGTGTGGTTACATCAATAACTTAAGTGTGGTCAAAAAGTCTCCCTCTGAAGGACATTTGTGGTCAAAGCTAACTGAAGCTCACGTCATATTAATAGAATTCAAAGACTGTTAAAGTTAAAGGTAGAATCAGTAGGATTTGTCCCAGCTGTTCCTGAACGCACCACAAAGACAGCTGATTGTTGAGTCTCATTCCCAGGACGTCAAACAGACACATGTTGGGTTGGTAAAGCGTCCCGAGCAGCAACAAAGAGAGAAAATCAGAAACTCTCTGCAGACACGAGACACTAACACGCCTTTTCTCCACATTCCAGTCTCCCTCTCTGTCTGTTTACGGCTTCTTACGGCTTTTATGTCTTTGTCTCGTCTCGCTGCGTCTGCCGTGCGTGATGTGCTCTGATAGGTCCACATCAGTCTGCTGATGCTGGGAAATAACAAGAATCCAGAATTCACCTCAGAGGCATCAAACTAAAGTAACGAGGCTGTTCTGAAGCTGTGAGGAGGAGAAAGTTCAGATGTAGAGAGGAGAAGTCACACAGATACTCAGAGTGCAGAGACATGAAACATGTACTGAAGGAGAGTAACTAAGTATTCTAATTTGTTTCCTCCAACCTCTGAATGTAAACTCATAAAAAGTGAAGTGAAAGGTTTCATTTTAAAAAGTGCTGTTTGTTTGTAGCTATGAGCTGAAACGTGTTTCTCTCTTCAGTCTCTGGTTGTTGAGACACGTCTGCTGCCTCCAGAGCTGAAGTCGTATACTGACCATCTATGTGTTGAGTTGTGTATCTATGATTGTGTCTTTATGATTGTGTATGATTGTGTTAAGTGTGAGCACACAGAGCAGCTCTGGATGAATCTCACAGTCAGTGAAGCTAACGTCTCTGTTCAGACGTGTTCAGAGACGTTAGCTTGACGCTGAGCTTCACTGTCAGCTCTTTGTATCGACGCCGGGACGAGAGCGAGCGGCTCTGACGGGCGAGAGAGCTTCACTCTACATGGTCTGAACTCTCTCTCTCTGTGTAGCTCGCCCACCCAGTCTCTCTCTCTCAGTTATTCTTCACTCTGCTGCACACACACACACACACACACACACACACTTGTCAGAACAGGTCTGTGTCCTCTGGTCGAGGAGTTGCAAGTTTGAATCCCGACACAGTTTCTCTCCTCCTGGTTTTATTCAGGACTGAAGATCTGTACTCGAGTCAAAGTTAAAAAGATTACTCACAAGTTCAGTACAAATTGTTTTACATTTTAATATTCTTACATTTCAAGCCGATTACAGATGCTAACTATGCTACGCTAACTCTAGTTTCACCTACAGTGAAGGAAACTGACTCCAACCTGTTTGCAGAAGTGGGATGAGTTTATAGAACAGAACAGAACCCAACAGAACCCAACAGAACTCAACATAACACACATAAGAAAATCGGACATGAAACTGAGGGACGAGTCAAACACACAGTATGAAACACTTACACAAAAGTGTTGCACAGGATGTTTAATACAAATATAATGTATAGGGGAGTAAAGCTGCTGTCAATCACGTCACCATCGTGTTGTTCACCTGTGGACCGACCGCACACACCGTCCACCTCACCTGACATTAGATGTTCATTTTGATATCGACGTTATTTATCGTTTATTCATTAAAGTTAATTCTGATTGCAACTGAGGAGGACAAAGTGCAGGAGTTACTGCTCCAATACCAAAAGGATCAGAGACAGTCGCTGAAGCTGCTGCTTCTTCTTCTTCTTCTTCTTCTTCTTCTTCTTCTTCCTGCAGTTGGAAGCTTGTGGCTGCAGCAGAGGAGCTCCTCGATCTCTCAGCTTCACTTTGAGCAGCCTGGTTTAACAGATGAACAAATGTTCGTTAGAGCAGAGCTGAAAGTGGATCGCTGGCTGAGCTTTAACCCTCAGAAACATCCTGCAGACGTAACATTTATCTGAACGCTGTATGATGACGGTGACTTCATCATGTCCCCCATGAACCATCAGTGACATCCACCAGCAAGGTCCCATTAATTATGCTGGCCTACCAGCGTAGTCGTTGCTGATGCAGCTGGTCACCAGCTATGCTGGTTTGTGCTGGTTTTTCCAGCAGGGTGACACACCGCAGCTGCTGCTGCCTGAAGTCCGTGAACATGTTCACTGATCATCACACATGAAGGGGTTCAGAATAATCCACGGGCCTGTCCTTTAAAGTGTGACGCAGTTTAACATGAAAAGTGACTCGTGTGTTACTTGAACTCGTCACGTCTGGTTTTATGTAACTTATGTAAATAAGTTTTGCTCTCATTGTCATGACATCACTTCCTGTGTCAGATGTTCAGTCAGTGTGATCGCAGCAGCCTCTGCTGGACGTTAGTGGTACTGCAGGGACTCACCTCACCTGCCTGCTGATTGGTTGAGGTGTTAATAGAAGCTGGACTCAAGGTCACTTGAGCAGGAAGTGAAGGTCCCGCTGCAGTAAAAGCCCTGAGGACCTGCTTGGTCAGCAGAGAGGTGACTTCATGAGCTCGTTACCGTGACGGACGATCGGACGTCCGACAGGAAGTGCTGAGTGTCAGGAGGAGGAGGGGGAGGAGGTGTGAGTATCACAGCTGAGGGACTGAAGCTGGGGCAGATCCTGGTCTCGGATCCTGGACTCAGATCCTGGACTCAGATCCTGGACTCACCAGTGTTGAGCTGATTTTGTGTCCTCAGGTGGAATTGTTGGTGTCTGCTTGAGTCTCACAGACAAATAAAATACGTCTGTGAGGTCATTAATACATAATACATGTTTTAATGAGTTTTATTGATGTTAGTGATCCAAACGAGCTGAAAGAAACATGTTTTCATACAGAACCAGACGTGACATGACACCTCACACACACAGACTTTTTGCAGGTCAGATGGTCACCATGGTTACAACAACAGTGTGTGATGTAATGATTAAAATGATCCTCACAGTCAGACGTCGTCACACTGAGCATCGAACATGAGCTTCATTGCTGACTGCTGTGAAGACAGGAAGGAGTATTTCCAGTGTGGTATTAGTACTTATACTGAAGTAAAGTATCTTAATTACTTCCTCCATCACTGTGACTAATTCAAGTCTGTGTTCTGAACTCAGTCAGGAGCTGAGAGGAGCTGAAGACGTGACTTCATCATCAGAAGCAGCTCAGCTCAGTTCAGACACACCACTCAACCAAACTACATTCTAAAAACAGCTGTTTTAAGGTCGGCCTGTTGTAAAAGCTACAACTTCGCAAAGACCCTTTTAGATTTACCTCCATCTACAGACACAATCGGCTCACCTGTCATTCACTCAGTGACATCATTAACTCCCCTGTGGTAAGGCGTACTGATTGGCTGGATCCCACAGTAGAACATGTTCATCCCCTGTGTGGACGAGCTGAAGCCTCAGAGCTCTTCTCTCACTGAGCTTACTGAAGGATGTAATTACTCTGTGCAGTCGTCTCCTTCACTCGGCTTCTTCATCCTCCTTCTTCATCACCTCTGTCACCACACATCACCTTCAACATGGTCGGCGAGCAGCTCAGGAGACGTCGAGTCCCGAGCACAGAGTCGCTCCTCGCTACGCTAACGAGCATCAGAGGAGCTCAGAGGAGCCTGGAGGCTCTAACAGAGGACAGAGAGACGTCCTCGGATCAGCAGGAGAGGACAGGCCACCGCTCGTTACAGATACGTGGACTTCTGATCGATCGGAGTAACTTTGCTCTTTACATTTATAAGTTCTACAAGAGCCAACCATTAGTTCCATCTGATTACATGTTGAAACACAAAGACTCAGAGAAGTGAACAGTTCACAGCAACCTCAGTCCTCTTCTGCCTCCTCCAGGGGGTCCGGACCGGGGCCAGTGTCGGGGGGTCCGGACCGGGGCCAGTGTTGGGAGGTCCGGACTGGAGCCAGTGTTGGGGGGTCCGGACCGGGGCCAGTGTGGGCCCTGGGGACAGGATTAGTGGTGACAGGAGCCTCAGAGGATGCTGACTGCTCTCAGATTAAACACTGAGTCTGTTTCACCTGCAGCCGCTCAGCTTCGGTTCCGACCCGCAGGTCTGCAGCCGCTCGGCTTCGGTTCCGACCCGCAGGTCTGCAGCCGCTCGGCTTCGGTTCAGACCCGCAGGTCTGCAGCCGCTCGGCTTCGGTTCCGACCCGCAGGTCTGCAGCCGCTCGGCTTCGGTTCAGACCCGCAGGTCTGCAGCCGCTCGGCTTCGGTTCCGACCCGCAGGTCTGCAGCCGCTCGGCTTCGGTTCCGACCCGCAGGTCTGCAGCCGCTCGGCTTCGGTTCAGACCCGCAGGTCTGCAGCCGCTCGGCTTCGGTTCAGACCCGCAGGTCTGCAGCTGTTTCACTTCTCTTTCATCTTATTAATGAGGACAAAAACCTCACAGGACCGTCTGTCTGGATCGGTCCTTCATCACATCAGACCAGTAGAATCACTCAGAACTTTCTAGCCTCTTTTATAAATGTTTGTTTCTAAAGTTGAGCCTGAACGTTTCACGTTTGTTAGGTTGAGTCTCGTCTTCCTCTCCGTGTTCACACACCAACACCTGGTTAGAGTCAGAACACACAGACAGAACTCACATCTGGCTGCACAGAGATTCGTTCTGCACCGGGAGAATTGATTTTCTCACTCGACAGTCGCATTAATCAACACAGCGATCTCCCTCTGTGGCTGTGAGACGGGTCCGAATGCTAATGACTCTTTCAATGTGTTTGTTGCTGAAGGTAAAACTCGCTGCGTCGCCTCTCTCGGCTCTAATTATCTCATTAATCACCAGTGAAGCATCTGAGCTCAGTTCTGTATTTGAGACGTGAGAACAGAGAACATGTTGAACATGTTGTTTGCTGAGGGAGGAGAGTCGGCAGCTTCACAGTGACGACGCTCCACCTGTTTGTATTCTGTTTACACAACATCACGTTTGTAGGAAAGTTTTCAATGTTCCGGAGATTCATTTAGTTTCTGCTGCAGCTTTGTATGTCAGGATAACAGCAGACCAGAGGAACGTTCACAAAGTTTAGGGAGGAGACAAAGAGAAAATCTTCTTCAAGGTCTTTGAATTTTGATTCATCACACATAATAATCATGTTGTCCTTCAGCATGATGTAAAGAATAACGTTTGTGTCTCACAGCTGATCTCAGGACAGTTTCTCTCCTCTTCATGTCTGATTCACATTAAGTCACACAGTCAGTGTGTTGTTATCCTTCATATTCTGTTATTTTACATGTATTCCTCTGTTCACTGCAGAGCCGGAGCTTCCTGTCAGTCAGACGCTGCTGAGTCGTCTCGTGTCGTTGATGAAAGCTGAACGTTGTTAGCGAGTTAATTCAGACGGTGATGAGCTGCAGGACGCTTCATTACTGTTCCGTCCTCTTTAATTAGTGCTCGTGTCCGTCAGTGGAGGTCAGACTGTCAGCTGACATCACACTGATCAGCAGCGACTGGGCTCAGTGAACCTGAACCTCCACACAGCAGAACCCTGGTACTGACTCAGTACTGCAGATTTAAATCAGACTGTCTGCAGTCCAGCACAATAAATCACTGACACAACAGATCGTTCAGTTAATTACAGATTTACACACTGATGTGACGAGCAGCCTGCAGGACATCCAGCCGTCACCTGGTGTGATGTCACTTCCTGCTCTGTATGAAACAAACCCGTCCGTCACTGGGCGGCTGTGCTCAGGGGTCGAGTCAGCTTCTTGTTATCGGAAGGTTGCTGGTTCAATTCTCCTGGTCTGCATGTTGAAGTGTCCTTGGGCAAAATCCTGAACCCAAACTGCTCCTGATGTGCTGGTCGGCACCATCAGTGTGTGAATGTGTGTGTGAATTACTGTCGTTCACGTTGGACAGAAGCGTCTGATAAATGTCCTCAGACTCCATGTTTCCCCTCAGAGACAGAAACAGGCTGTTGGGCGTTTACACGAGGCACAGTTAAGTCATGTTCAGCAACAATAAAAGGGAGATTACGGTTCAATTTGGCTGTTAGTAATAATTAATGATTATCAGGGATAATTATTAATTATGATAAATAATATGATCCAATTTGCATTAGATCACCTCGGGGCACCACCCTTGAAGAAGGGAAAGATAGCAATTTTACTAAATCAGTCTCATAAAAATGTACTGAACTGTTTATAACTCTGGTTAATAATTAACTTAATAACAGCTGTGACGGTTGAAGGATTTTGGAGTTCTTGACAGTGTAAAGCAACATTCACTCTGTACAATATTAAATAGACAGCAAGAAGGTTCAAACAGGTACTATATACAGGTGTGATCAGCGGGGGGTCTGTCACCCTGACCAATAGTAGCTCAAACCTGAATTTTGCACCTAGGTGTGAAGAATGGGGAATTCTGGGACACTGAGTTCAGTTCAGAGACCATTTTGAAATCCACAACGACTTCATCTGTGGGTCCCAACAAAGTTCATGTAGAACATTTGCTGAATTTACCAGAAGGTCCAAATAATGAAGAATCTGTCCGAGACAGAGTTTGACTTCATTATAAAGTTTGTTTTAGCCCAACAACTCTTAAAATCACCACATTTGTTAAAGGAGTTTGGTGCAGTTTTGCTACTGGTTCAGTTAAGCAGACGGTGCGTTCACAAACATCAGCAGGTTCAGTTCTTCTGTCTTCACTGTTAAATGAATGTGGTCACATGTGGTCCAGACCACCTCTGAATGTGGTCCGAGTGATCTGATCACACCTGGACTTCAAACTGTCCACCTGTGATCAGATCAGCTGAGTTGTTGATGTCAGGTCTGGACCTTTTGTCTAAAAGTGGCCCAGTTGAAGGAAGTGTTCACACAGACTCACAACCTTCAGTCAGCTTGCGTCTCACTGGGCTCATGAAGACGATCAGGACTCAGCAGCTGCTGTGAGGCCCGGCTGTGAGGCCCGGCTGTGAGGCCCGGCTGTCAGGACGTCTGAATAGAGAAGATTTAGAGGCTGAAGTCCTGAAGCAGACTGCAGCTCTGCAGTCAGTCGGTGGCATGTTGAAGCAGCTTCTGGACTCCGAGGCTCTGAGCTGCCGGTCTACAGGTCAGTTTTTCCTCCTTCAGTTCGTGTGACAGTGTGAACAGTCAGACCATCAGTTGGTTGATCAGATGTCTCAGAACAAACAGGATCAGGATCTGATCCGATCTGCTGCTGCAGTCCTGTTTCATCTGAACTCAAATCAAAGTTTTCTGTCTTTAAACAATCCAGCGCTTGTTTGGTGCGGGTGGATTTCTTCACAGCAAACTCGATTTATGATTTTCAGCAGGTGTTTGTGGGCCGATGGTTCTGTTCATCTCGTAGTGAACAACAAGTGTCCCGCTGTGATGCAGGCGTCTGTCTGACAGGCTGAGGTAAACGGGTCGGTCCGCTGCCTTCAGCTCCAACAGCCTTTAAACAGCTACAGAACCAAACTACTGACGAGACCGTGCCTTTAAGGAACGAACTCTGGGCTCGATGCATGTTGCTGTGCTTGTTTCCCTGTGGGGGGCGGAGCCTGCTGTGAACTACGGGAGCCCGTGAGGAGCGGCGGCGCAGCACGTTAAAGAGAAAATCAATTTTCATTTTTTAAATGGTCCTAAACCACAAACTTGAATTAATCGATTTTACCGATTGATCGCCCAGCTGTGTGTTAAGTGAACTGATGATGTCATCAGAAATAAGGAAGTAAAACTCATGCTGCTGTTTGTTTGTTCAGAGCTAACGTGTCCGCTGACAGTGGTGGAGGTATGCACTCTTTAACATCAGAGCAGACATGCTTTCATCTGAACTCTGCTGTCTGACCTGCAGCTGCTCTGCAGCACACACACCCAGAAGGTCAAAGGTCAAAGGTCACTCACTCTGCCAGCATGTAGCAGCAGGCTTTAGAACCCGCCCTCCAGTGATGCTGCAGCTGTGTGATTGGCTGTGAACCATCCGAGTGTGTGTGAAGCAATCTGACACTTGTGGTGGATGTGACCTCATTAATGAAGCAGAGCAGCAGGTCACAGCCCGACTCTGTGTGTGTGTGTGTGTGTGTGTGTGTCTGTGTGTGTGTGTGTGTGTGTGTGTGTGTGTGTGTGTGTGTGTGTGTGTCTGTGTGTGTGTGTGTGTGTGTCTGTGTGTGTGTGTGTGTGTGTGTGTGTGTGTGTGTGAGCAGCTGGTGGATCATAAAGTTTTTTGTGTCTCTGTCGTCTGTTTGATGGTTTTTTGCGCCTCCTGAAAGACATAAAACAATACAAATTGAATGAAATACTGACATCTTTTTAATAACACAGATGTTCAGGTGCGTCTCTGGTTTTTCAGTTCACCTGTTTGTTCTTTATTTGATTCTCTGATGAACATCATGAGAAATGAAGCCGACTGAGCTCAGCAGCTCAGCACGATGATGTCCGGCTGCTCCGACACGTCTCCTTTGTTAGAGACAGACGAGCAGGTCCATGAACAGCAACTCAGTCGAGCCGCTGCCATCAGCTCGACCCGCTCTCTGGGTCCAGTCACAGACTCCTGAGATGAGTGTTCTGATCATTTGGTATTAAAACAGAGTAAAGTCAAAGATAAATGTGTAGTGAAGATATGAACTGAAGTTCTGACGGTTCTGTCCTGGTTGCCTGGTGCGGGTCGGGGTGTTTGTGTCGTTGGATGTTTAGAGATGTTGCACTGACCGACCCGTCCTCTCTGCCCCTCCAGGACCCAGCCTACGCCTCCTTCCTGTTCGATAAGCTGCAGCGCCTCCAGCTGCCTCGTCGTGGCCGCCACGCTTCTGTCGACGCTCGCTGTGACGTCTGCGGCGCCTCCTTCCACCAGCTGAGACGCCTCGCTCTGCGCCGTGCTCTCGGCATCGGCAGGGAGATGACGCCTCGCCCCTCCGTCCATGGGGTACTGCCCCCCCCGACCACCAGCACCGCCACAACCCACCCGGCCTCACGTGGCAGCTGGGGCGGCGACGAGCTGCCGCTGAAGCAGCAGAGGTGGTCGTATGAGGAGCAGCAGGGAGGCGGAGTTCCGTGGGGATGGGGTGGCGTCCAGAGCACCTACCTGGGAGGAGGCGGGGCCAAAGGGCTGGCCACAGTGACGCCCCTCCCTCTGAACGCACAGACCTACCTGGAGGGGCTGTGGAGGGTGTCCTGCTGCAGACCTGAACACCAGCAGCACAGTACGGTGAGCATGGAGGGACAAACTGCACCAGTCATACACGTTAGACACACTCTCGTTAATAACTGACCTCACTGATGTTCAGACGACTTTCAGTCCATGTTGAGGCTTAAACAACATCAAACTAACAAAAACTAAGAGAACCTGAAGTCACATTATCATGATTAACTGAGATAAACTGAATCAACTGAACTCAACCCAGAACCACAAACACCAAACTGAGCAGAGACAAACAAACTAGCATTCTGTTTGTTGCTGCCTTCAGAAACACCGAAGTACTGAGTCCACAGAACTGAACTGAACCAGCACAGAGCGTCTGGGTCTGGGTCTCATCTTCATGGTGCTCGGCTGTGGTTGGTGTTCGGTCCTGCCGACAGCTCTCTGTAATCCTGTTAGCTGGCAGAGCGAGTCCAGTCCAACGGCTGAATAATGGACTCCCTGTTCATCGCCTCCTGTTAGCTCAGTAATCCACCGTAACCAGGCCAGCGATCTCAGCCCAGAGATGAAGTGACAGAAAAACCGAGAAGGAGAAGAGGAGGAGGAGGAGGAGGAGGAGGGAGGAGGAGGAGGAGGAGGAGGAGGAAGGAGTCTGTGTCCTGACAGACGAGGACGAACACAACAACTGATTTATAACCCTAGTGGATCAGAACCACAGTCCAGTTAGTTTTATATTAGTTTGTAGTTTGAATATGACTTGATATAATGAACTACTGTATAATGAAACATTACATAACATTAAAGATTAACCGTCAGTTAATTAAACCCTCGGTGCTCTCTGGTCATTAGCGTTGCTCAGCAGGATTCGCCATTAGCTGCAGCCAGCCGGAAACGGCCATCAGTTCTGGACCCAGCAGCCCAACAGTGATGGAGCAGAACTGGAAGTTTGGATGCCAGTGAGCGGGCTAATGACCAGAGCTAATTAGTTAATGAGCTCCTCATCCAGAGCTTCCTCCTCCTGCAGCTGAGTGACGTTAGCTAACGAACCACCAGCAGGCGGCCATGTTCTCGCTGCAGCGTCGCTGTTACAGGACCAGGAGGAGTCGATCCGATCAGAATCAATAAATTCAGTGAATCAATAATGTTCAACAGAGACGGAAACATTTATATATACACTATTTCTATTTAATATAAATTCAGCTTGTCACATCTTCTTAGTTACTCCTCCTCTCTACAGCATGACGTCAGTGGAGCCGACCTGTTGGTTTGTGATCAGTTTGATTGATCGGTGATAGAATGTGTAGATGTGAACTCGTGTGTGTCGTCTGTCAGGCTGCGACGTCAGAGGGAGTTTACCTCACGATGAAGAGTTCGAGTCCGGGCGTCAAACCAGCAGCTCACAGCATCGCCACCCAGACCAGCCAGCCGCCGTCAGGTGCAGCCGCCTTCTTCATCAGGTCAGTGAACGCAACATGCCGCAGGTCAGTGAACGCAACACACCTCAATCTTATATTGTTTAGTTATTTCAAAAGGTTACAAAATGTTAAAACTGTAAATGAAACAATGAAAGACATCACGTGGAGCGACACTCAAATAAACTTTAACATTTTCCAGCTTAATATTGAAGTTGAGAACTCGTCCGGCTGGTTTTAAATCTCACGTGGTGCAACAGAGACTTTTAGGTTAAAGTTTGGTTGTAAAGGTTCTGTGACTGTGGGGGAACTGTGGAGGCCCTGATCCATCAGAACTTGAGTCTGTTTCCAGGATCTCTCCTGCAGTGAGACAGACTGAGGCTCATGAATTCAACCTCTGGTATCAAGAATAAGTTTCTTATAATTTCATCCCTTCCTTCCTGAAACACGTTCAGCTGTGAGAACACGCCTCAGAAGTCAAACGCAGACTTTCCCTCTGTGCAGAATGTAATTGGCAGATTTACTATTTTTATCCGGTGTGAGCAGTTGGAGCTGTCAGAGAGCAGCCGAGCGACGAGGCCTTCAGGGTTCTGGAGGATCGGTTTGATTTATCTGCGCTGAATAAGTGATGGCGGTCACAGATCGAACGGAGGCAGCGTCGGCCTGCTGTCAGAGGCTGATAAACAAATAATCCTCAGTTTGTGTTCAGCTGTGACGGACGGACGGCAGCACGCAGCTCCAATCAAAGCTCCTGTCAGAGAGCTCACACCGTGACGCTTACGGTCTAATTAAACTCTGAGGAGGAAGTTCAGTCCTGAGAATAAAAACAGAACCAGTCTTACAGGAAGTGAGAACAAAATAACTGTAAGTATTTATTCATTCATAAAATGTGACATAAACTTATATCTTGTTTCAATGACGTCATGGTTTCACCTGTGTCAGTTGGAATACAGAATACCGAACAGAATACACAAAAACCTGGATAGAGGAGACTCAGCCCAGACTAGACCTCATTAAGTTCTGGTGCTGACCCAGGTAAAGGGACGGGTCAGCAGCTGGTTGTCACCTGCTGCAGCAGTTTGAATATAATGATGTAATAAAGTGAGCTGTGTGAACACAGACCTGAGCTCTGCTGAAGCTTCCAGACGTCGCTGTTATCCATCATTCACTTCAAAGACTTCCCAGCATGCATCTGTCAGAGGCTGAGGGCTGAGGGGAGGCAGCAGAGAGGCGCGCACACACATACACACACTCCTCCTGATGTGCTGCAGTGGTTCCGAGCGGTGCAGGTTCAGCTCCATCAAGTTTCTACAGGAACCCAGAAGGGACAAACCCAACACTGGCCCGACCCTGGAGGTCCGCTCCAGGTCACTGCTGCAGTCAGGCTGATAAACAGGAGTGAAGATCAATCACCTTCTTAATCCCACAAGTTCATAGTAATCTCTGGGCTCTCCTCGTCCTCCGGACCAGAATCTGACTCAGGTGTTGACTCCTCCAGAAGTTCTAGATCAGCACTGACTCCTCCACAGCTGGAGGCTCTTGTTGTCTTTACATGTCACATATTTGCTTGAAAAGATGTACATTTGCATCTGTACACTGGCTTTGTACTGAGTGGAGACGGGCAGAGTTCTGTGTGAGCCCACTTCAGGGTTCTGATGGTTCTGGAGCTTTTCTTATGTTTTGAGACTGAACTAGAAACCAGACGTTGAACCAACTTTAAGTTTTATTGATCACTGCAGATGTTCTGGTGATTGTGTGCTGGAGTCTTTGTTCTGAGGACGTGTTGACCGGATCAGTGTGACAGCATCGAATGAAGAAGGAGACGGAGAGAATCCAGTGACTGAGACCTGAGAACGTGTTTGAGTCTGAGCCTGAGCCTGAGTCTGAGTCTGAGTCTGAATCTGAGCCTGAGCCTGAGTCTGAGTCTGAGCCTGAGCCTGAGCCTGAGTCTGAGCCTGAGCCTGAGCCTGAGCCTGAGCCTGAGTCTGAGTCTGAGCCTGAGCCTGAGCCTGAGTCTGAGTCTGAGTCTGAGCCTGAGCCTGAGCCTGAGCCTGAGCCTGAGCCTGAGTCTGAGCCTGAGCCTGAGCCTGAGTCTGAGTCTGAGCCTGAGCCTGAGCCTGAGCCTGAGTCTGAGCCTGAGTCTGAGCCTGAGCCTGAGTATGAATCTGAGTCTGAATCTGAGTCTGAGTCTGAGTCTGAATCTGAGCCTGAGCCTGAGTCTGAGCCTGAGCCTGAGCCTGAGCCTGAGTCTGAGTCTGAGCCTGAGCCTGAGTCTGAGTCTGAGTCTGAGTCTGAGCCTGAGCCTGAGCCTGAGTCTGAGTCTGAGTCTGAGCCTGAGTCTGAGCCTGAGCCTGAGTATGAATCTGAGTCTGAATCTGAGTCTGAGTCTGAGTCTGAATCTGAGTCTGAGCCTGAGCCTGAGCCTGAGTATGAATCTGAGTCTGAATCTGAGTCTGAGTCTGAGTCTGAATCTGAGTCTGAGCCTGAGCCTGAGCCTAAGTCTGAGTCTGGCATTAGGAAGTGATGGACAGAAGCCAGAGACACAGACAGACTTCAGGCTTCCTGCCAGCAGACAGCGAGAAGTCGACAGTTGGAGATTCAACAGGAGTCGAGCGCATCGACATGAAGCGATATGAAAACACTGCGGTTGTTACAACATGGCAGCCGGCGACGACTCGCTCCATCTGTTTCTCTGCAGAGACATCCCACAATCCTCTCTGAGAGCTGAGCCGCAGACACACACGGCGATCATCAAACCTTTTATGTTTATATGATGTCATCATCTCCACCAATCAGATTCCAGCCTGTCTCAGTTTGGAGCTGTATTACTACGCGTGTTACAGTAATGTGATTACTTTCCTAGTTACTAACGCTACTTGCACACGTTGGTGACTGGTGAAGCCTTTGGTCCGTCAGAACCTGTTCAGGCCCGCATTTACCTATAAACCCGTCCATTGTGTGAGTGTGTGTTTGTGTGTGTGTGTGTCTGTGTGTGTGTGAGTGTGCGTGAGTGTGTGTGAGTGTGTGTGAGTGTGTGTGTGTGTGTGTGTGTGTGTATGTGTGTGTGTGTGTGTGTGTGTGTGTGTGTGTGTGTGTGTGTGTGTGTGTGTCTGTGTGTGTGTGTTTGTGTGTGTGTGTGTGTGTGTGAGTGTCTGTGTGTGTGTGTTTGTGTGTGTGTGTGTGTGTGTGTGTGTGTGTGTGTGTGTGTGTGTGTGTGTGTGTTTGTGTGTGTGACAAACCCCCACAGAGGCAAAGTCACCAGTCAGAACCTCCTCCCTCCTCCAGAGACTCCCCACGACGACGCTCATCCAACATTCAGGTTCAACTCCCTCACAACCAGACACATGAAGAAGAAAGAGAAGAAGAAGAAGAAGAAGAAGAAGAAGAAGAAGGTGGAGGAGGAGTGAGACTTCCTGTCAGATCACTTTGTTTTATCTTTGATTCTCCGTCCGTCTCTGTGCTGCTCATTAATGAGGAAACAGACGGTTGTTGGTGGGAAGTGAGTCTGCAGCTGAGTTCAGACTGTGAACATCGTCTGTGTCTCAGAGACAAACAGACTGAAGTAATGGAGCGAGCATCAGACTGAGACGGGTCATGTGATGAAAACGCTGGTGACCCGCTGAACATCCGGTTCCTTCATTTCTTACAACAACAGAATATCAACATGTTCACTGTGAAGCAGATTCAGATTCAGATTCAGAATACTTTATTAATCCCCGGGGGGAAATTGTTCTTGTTCTAATGACCGTGCAAAGTAGAAATAGAAATACAGCTTGAATGGAAACAGCGATAAAGATGAAGATGTAAATAAAATAAAATATTAAAGTACACATTAAAATAAAATAAAATATCAAAATAGACAATAAAATCGGATAAATAATAAAATAGTAAAGTATACAAACTGAAATATATACAATATACAATGAAATGGTTGTAGCGTTATAAATTAAATGAGAATGGATAGTTATATTGTTTGTTTTGTTTTATAAAACAAACCAGCTTTTAAACATCCTGTTTGGAACAAAAGTGGATTTCATTCCCGACGGGACAGATTATGATGTTCTGGGTCTGCAGAGTGCAGATGAGACTCAAAAATCAATTTTTCTTACAAACAATTAAGGAAATCAAAATAATGTAAAGTGATCAGGAGCATAAAACATAAGATATTAAAAAAACAGAGGATTTAGACCAAGATAGCTGAAAACTACAGATGTTTGAATCAAAGATGATAAAAGAAATAAAACTCAATGATTAAAATAAAGTTTGATTATAATAAACAATAAAACAAAATAGAAAAAATAGTGATGATAAAGATAAATAAATCAAGAAGTATGAACCTTAACAGCTGACTGAACGGACTCATGAGTCTGTCACTGTCTCGGCGCCGGTGTCACCTGATGTCTGTTAGTGGATCAAACGGGTCGCGTGACATAGAACCACTTTGTGCATGTTGACAAAGTTTTGTTCTGATTCAACGGATTGAGGAAGAAAAACACATCAGATCGTTTGTTTGACGTCTGTGTGATCAGGAACATTGAGAATTATTGTAGTCCGACTGGAGGAATATTGGGTTCATATATTAATATGTTGCCGTTCTTCGCTGTGATTGGCTCCTCTGCTCGGATCTATAACAGATCTTCACTATGTGTGTTTCACTTCTGTCACATTTTCAGCACTGAAACCTAAAATGAGCTCAGAATCAGATCCGGCCCCACTGAGGAGGCTCGAGTTGCCCAAAGTGGATTCCTGGCCTCCGGCCCGATCTGTGTTATCGACGTCCTGGAGTGAAAAGCTGCTCTCTTAAATCTGTGAACCGCCGACTCACTGCGTCAGAGTATGAGCGAGCTCTCAGCTGCAGCAATGCACCAAAATATGACCTGGAACTGGATCCAAACACCAACGGGAGACTTATTAACCATGCAGGGTCTGATGTCACTGAAACACAAGTCAGAGCTGCTGCAGGAAAGTTAGAGAGCAAACTGAGGACAGAGGAAACACCTGAGCTCCGGTTCACTGGATCCATCAGGCTGATCAGGACAGTGTCTCTGTTGATTGATCAGCTGCAGGTTTGATTTACTGACACAGATCTATATTCACACAGTGTGTCAGTGTGATGAAGATGAAGTCTTCATTAATGTTTGTCAGGTTTGAGATGTTACATCCAGAAACAGGAAGTGAGATTGGTGACGTATGTTTCGCTCGGGGGGGCTGCTGGCTGCTGGCTGGTCAAAGTTCTGGAAAGGTTTTGATGATGACCACAAAAGTTGCAGGTGGAGCGGAAGAAGAATTGGGTTCATTGTAGTTTTACTAATTGGTTCAGTTGAGATGGGTTAGAGAGGAAGTGACTGCAGTGACGGAGGCTGCAGCTGAGAGGAAGTGACTGCAGTGACGGAGGCTGCAGCTGAGAGGAAGTGACTGCAGTGACGGAGGCTGCAGCAGAGAGGAAGTGACTGCAGTGACGGAGGCTGCAGCTGAGAGGAAGTGACTGCAGTGACGGAGGCTGCAGCAGAGAGGAAGCGACTGCAGTGACAGAGGCTGCAGCAGAGAGGAAGTGACGGAGGCTGCAGCTGAGAGGAAGCGACTGCAGTGACGGAGGCTGCAGCAGAGAGGAAGTGACGGAGGCTGCAGCTGAGAGGAAGCGACTGCAGTGACGGAGGCTGCAGCAGAGAGGAAGCGACTGCAGTGACGGAGGCTGCAGCAGAGAGGAAGTGACGGAGGCTGCAGCTGAGGGGAAGCGACTGCAGTGACGGAGGCTGCAGCAGAGAGGAAGCGACTGCAGTGACGGAGGCTGCAGCAGAGAGGAAGTGTCGGAGGCTGCAGCTGAGAGGAAGCGACTGCAGTGACGGAGGCTGCAGCAGAGAGGAAGTGACGGAGGCTGCAGCAGAGAGGAAGTGACGGAGGCTGCAGCTGAGAGGAAGTGACTGCAGTGACGGAGGCTGCAGCTGAGAGGAAGCGACTGCAGTGACGGAGGCTGCAGCAGAGAGGAAGTGACGGAGGCTGCAGAAGAGAGGAAGTGACTGCAGTGACGGAGGCTGCAGCAGAGAGGAAGCGACTGCAGTGACGGAGGCTGCAGCTGAGAGGAAGTGACTGCAGTGATGGAGGCTGCAGCAGAGAGGCAGTGACGGAGGCTGCAGCAGAGAGGAAGTGACGGAGGCTGCAGCTGAGAGGAAGCGACTGCAGTGACGGAGGCTGCAGCTGAGAGGAAGCGACTGCAGTGACGGAGGCTGCAGCCGAGAGGAAGTGACGGAGGCTGCAGCTGAGAGGAAGCGACTGCAGTGACGGAGGCTGCAGCTGAGAGGAAGTGACTGCAGTGACGGAGGCTGCAGCAGAGAGGCAGTGACGGAGGCTGCAGCAGAGAGGAAGTGACGGAGGCTGCAGCTGAGAGGAAGCGACTGCAGTGACGGAGGCTGCAGCTGAGAGGAAGTGACTGCAGTGACGGAGGCTGCAGCAGAGAGGCAGTGACGGAGGCTGCAGCAGAGAGGAAGTGACGGAGGCTGCAGCTGAGAGGAAGTGACTGCAGTGACGGAGGCTGCAGCTGAGAGGAAGCGACTGCAGTGACGGAGGCTGCAGCAGAGAGGAAGTGACGGAGGCTGCAGCTGAGAGGAAGCGACTGCAGTGACGGAGGCTGCAGCTGAGAGGAAGTGACGGAGGCTGCAGCTGAGAGGAAGTGACTGCAGTGACGGAGGCTGCAGCTGAGAGGAAGCGACTGCAGTGACGGAGGCTGCAGCAGAGAGGAAGTGACGGAGGCTGCAGCAGAGAGGAAGTGACGGAGGCTGCAGCTGAGAGGAAGTGACTGCAGTGACGGAGGCTGCAGCTGAGAGGAAGTGACTGCAGTGATGGAGGCTGCAGCTGAGAGGAAGCGACTGCAGTGACGGAGGCTGCAGCAGAGAGGAAGTGACGGAGGCTGCAGCTGAGAGGAAGTGACTGCAGTGACGGAGGCTGCAGCTGAGAGGAAGCGACTGCAGTGACGGAGGCTGCAGCAGAGAGGAAGTGACGGAGGCTGCAGCAGAGAGGAAGTGACGGAGGCTGCAGCTGAGAGGAAGCGACTGCAGTGACGGAGGCTGCAACAGAGAGGAAGTGACGGAGGCTGCAGCTGAGAGGAAGCGACTGCAGTGACGGAGGCTGCAACAGAGAGGAAGTGACGGAGGCTGCAGCTGAGAGGAAGCGACTGCAGTGACGGAGGATTTAGTGACAGCATTTAGTTCAGTTTTATTCAGTCTCCTTTAGTTGCCTTTAGTTTCCTTCGGTTTTATTCAGTTTCCTTTAGTTTCGATCGGTTTCCTTCAGTTTCCTTCAGTTTTCTTCAGTTTCCTTCAGTTTTCTTCAGTTTCCTTCAGTTTCCTTTAGCTTCCTTCAGTTTCCTTCAGTTTCCTTTAGTTTCCTTCAGTTTCTTTTAGCTTCCTTTAGTTTCCTTCAGTTTCCTTAAGTTTCCTTCAGTTTCCTTTAGTTTCCTTCGGTTTCCTTTAGTTCCCTTTAGTTTCCTTCAGTTTCCTTCATTTTCCTTCAGTCTCCTTTAGTTTCCTTCAGTCTCCTTTAGTTTCCTTCAGTCTCCTTTAGTTTCCTTCAGTTTCCTTTAGTTCCCTTTAGTTTCCTTCAGTTTCCTTTAGTTTCCTTCAGTCTCCTTTAGTTTCCTTCAGTTTCCTTTAGTTTCCTTCCGCTTTTAACTGAGTTAATTTGAGTTAGTCTGAGTTAAACTGAGTTAAACTGGGTTAATCTGCAGAGGCTCTTTGTCATTTTAGAATGATGTCATGAATCTTTAATATGAGATCATGTTTATAAATCAGAATGATTTAATGATAAAAGGTAAACTGGTCTGGAGTCAGTTTCCTCTGATCAGACCTCTGCAGGCGGACTCTGACAGATTCCCTCAGGCTGCTCACCTCGTATTGATCACCGGTGTCTGGTTCAGAGTATTGATCGGGACTGGACTGATATGGATCTGTGGATCCTGGCTGATAGATCAGCTCGGGACTCTTTGTCTCTCTGTGTGGTTTATCCTGCAGTATTGATCTGCTCCTCTGATCACTCATCTTCTACCAATCACACTGATTTATTGATTTTCTTTTTTTAAATGCCCTCAGAGAGCAGAGGTTTGTGTGATTGATAACAGAATGAAGTTGATATCGGATGTTTGCTCTGTGTGATGTGAATCTTCTCACTGATGGGACAACATGAAGCTAACTGCTGAAGCTACATGTTAGCATCTCAGAGCTGAATAATGAAGCAGGCTGACAAGATTTCAGTGTCGGATCAACCAGACAATGATATCGAACAATACCAAATAACATCAAATAATATTAGATAATATTTAATAATATCAAATAATATTAAAATAATAAATAATGTTGAATGATATTTTTAAGAATACTGAATAATATTAAATAACATCATGTCATCAGTTTCTGTCACATGGACTGTAAATAAAAACATTAATATAAGTTCAGAAAGAGTTTATTGATCATCATCTCATCTTTAATCATCAGTTTGATCTTCATCACACACACACGCGCACACACACACACACACACACACACACACACACACGCTGAGTGTCTTTGAAGTCCAGTAGCGGGGGGGCAGTGGGGGTGTCTGTCACCTCATGAAGTATTCATGTAGCATGTCAAGTGTGTGTGTGTGTGTGTGTGTGTGTGTGTGTGTGTGTGTGTGTGTGTGTGTGTGGTTTTCGCGGCTGCTGTGTGTCGATACAACGAGGAGGTGGGACTGTGAAGAGAGCGAGAGAGGGGGGAGGAGGAGGAGGAGGAGGAGGAGGAGGAAGGTGAGCGAGGCAGACGGACAGACGGACGGTTGGAGCATCGCCAGTGTTTCCCGGCAACAACAGCAGCGAGAGGCAGGAATCCAGCCGCTCCTCATTCACTCGTTTATTTCTACCTCTAATCCTTTATCCTGCTTCCCTTCATCCCCCCACCCTCTCCCTCTCCTGGAGTTAGAGGAGGGAGAGGAGGAGGAGGAGGAGGGAGGAGGGAGCGGTGGAGAGGAAAGGCATTGCGATACTGCAGGAACAGACTGAGGAGCTACAGGAGAGAAGAGAGAGCTGGAGGAAGGAAGGAAATCAGAGAAAAGGAGGTACATTTCAGGATAGAATAAAGAATAGAGGCGTTGAGTGAGAGAAAGATGTAGTGCAGATAAAAGAGACAGAGGTGAAGATAGAAGAAAAGGTTAAAGAGAAGAGAAAGAGCGGAAACCAGGTCAGATGACAAGAAACAACGAGTGGAAGAAACACTGAGAGGATGAGGAAGAGAAGAAAGTGAAGGGCAACGACAGAACGAACGGAGGACGGGTGGAGAGTCTTCTGCAGGTCTACAGGTGGAGATCTGGTGCAGCGTTTGACTGGAGGAGGCAGCTGGATGGAGGGATGATGGAAGGATGATGGAGGGATGATGGATGATGGACACCAGAAGCTTAAAGCTGTTATGTTTGTGGGTCAGCACGGTGAAGCTCAGATCTCCAATTCAACACAAACTTCCAGCCGACTGTGACGTCACCGTGAAGCACGAGGACGCCGGAAACAGACGGGGGAAAGTTTACTGATGACAGACGATGAGGTGACGTCAGGTTGATTGAAACCTGTTGGAATATTAAGAATAAACTCTGTCAGGACATTAACAGGAGTTACTGATGGGTCAGAGATGTATGAAGGATGATGTTGGACTGACAGGTGTGTGTTTGATCAACAGACTGAGGAAGGTCTCAGGTGAGAGTTACTCTGAAAAGAGGAAACAGCTGGAAGAATCATCTGTTCACTGATGCGTCAGCGATAACTTTCTTTAAATGTCCTGAAGACTTTGGTTGGAAATGACATGGCTGTGCTTCACTGATCTCTTCAGGATCCGTTTGGTCACGTATGAAGACGACTTCAGGAGAAGACACAAACAAAGAGATGGACGGACAGCTCACTGATATCTTCAGGGGAATTCTGGACAGTTTGACTTTGACTGGTTTCTGTTGAGAACGGCACCGAACACACCGATCCATTAAAGTTGAAGTGATATGAGTCGAACCAAGAAAAGTCTTGATAAACTCTCAAAGTTCCCGAAGACTGAAATCACCCAGACATCTCTCCACAGATGACGACGGAGGTTAGTGATGGAGGTCACTGAGTGAACTCATTGGACATATGAATGAAACCTGCTGGAATATTTTAGAGAAACTCTTCGAGGAGTTTGGTGAGAATCACTACGACCTCTGACCCGGATGTGACAGCTGGACAGGTCGTTGACGAACCGAGACACACTGTGGAAACTGTCAGAGGATGTTTCTGAACACAGGAAACAAACCAGATTAACAACGGTTGAAGAAGTCTTCTGGACCATAAGAACAAATCTCTCCTGAACAAAGTGGTTTTGGTCAGACTGGGACACTTGACACAGGATGTGGATTTTGGAATCAAACAGCTGCTCTGATCCTCTGACTTCACTTCATCTCTAACCCACTTTTCTGGATCAGGTCTGGCTCCTGGTGCTGACCGGTCATGTTTCACCATCGAGTCCAACGTTCATCTCTGAGCCTCGCTGATCAGAGGACCCTCATTTACAGTTGATTCGTCCGTCTTGCTGGATTCAATTTATTTTACGATGGTGAATGAAGACAAGAACACATTTGGACCTGGTTCCTCTTCAGCGAGAAGAGCTGGGCAGAGATAATGGACTGGAAGGAAGTGTGAGTATGACAGTTTCCTCCAGAAACCCGATTCATTTTAACATTTATGACTTTTCTGACTGAAGTTTAACAAGCCAGGAAATGACAACAAACCAGCAGGAGAAATAAAGACACGCTGAGGGTGAAGCTGTGAGGTCCAGTTAACTTTAATGTTGGGTCATAAACCGACACAGACTCCAGAACCATAAAGCAGTCACATCAGGCTGAGCTCTCTGAGGCGTCTTTATGTTCCAGTCTGTTAAACATGTTACAGTCTCATTCTGGAGTGTCGCTGCCTCACAGCTCAGCACAGTTGCTGAAGGAACACGTGAATGATGTGAACATCACTTCATCTGACTGTATCTGTGTGTCTTTGTCTCTGTCTCTCTGACTCCTTGTATCTGTGTGTCTTCAGGGCGGCTCAGAAGCTCAGTCTGTCCCGCAGGAAGAAGTCCCAGCCTGGCCCCACCTCCTCGCCCCCTGAGGCCCCGGGGACTCTGCTCTACACCGGGGGCTTCAGCGGGGCCCTGCAGCTCTCCCCGCCTGCCGTCCCACCATGTCTCCTCCGGGCCGGGTCAAAGGTCAAGGAGAAGCCGGGGATGGGGAAGGTGAGATGTCAGGTTGTTACCCAGAATGCCATTCAGCGGCCTCTCTGGCTGTGGGTCTGGAGGGGCCAAAGGTCGTCGGCAGGGAGGAGCCACAGTTTTCTGTTTTTAGGTCACTATCACATACTGTTAGCACTGTTAGCTCTGTTAGCTTTGTTAGCACAGTTAGCTCTGCTAGCTCTGTTAGCACTATTAGCTCCGTCAGCTCTGTTAGCTCTGTTAGCACTGTTAGCTTTGTTAGCTCTGTTAGCTCTGTTAGCACAGTTAGCTCTGATAGCGATGTTAGCTCTGTTAGCTCTGTTATCTCTGTTAGCACTGAGCAGCTACCAGCCTCTCCGGTCTGACTCCAGGCCGACAGACTCGGTGTTCCTGAGTGTCGGACTGTTCCTCTGCTGCTGGCGGCTCGCTGCCTTGATGAACCAGCACAGGTTAAACGTCCTCTCAGACGCGCTGACCAACGCACTGCTCAGTTCTCCTCTCTACACCAGACTTCACTCACATTCCTGATCATTTCCCCTCACAAACAGAGAAGGTGGTGTTTGTGAGGATGTGATCTGATCCACAGAGCAGCTTTCTGCAGTGTGATAATGTACAGTACAGTAATGTAAAGGTCCCTCCTGCTGTAACTGGCTGCAGATCAGCTGCTTCCTGTCGGCTGCTGGGGGCTGAGGAGGCGATGATTCGCTCCGCTGACTCGCAGCGACACATCGTTTAAAAACTGCTGCGTCTCACGTCGTTACTGGCTTTAAACTCGACCTCCTCACCACCACGAAATGCCGACTCAGCAGCTCCGAGACCGACCGATGAAAACACGTCAGAGTCACAACATGAGACGGGACGCTGGTCTGAGGTCAGAGACAGCAGCAATGATCCTTTAATCATCTTTTCTATTCATCTGTTCATGCAGATTATGAGAATTGATTGTTTATGTGACACATATATTATTATTATTATCATATAGATTATATTCACATCGCTTAGTTGGTATGAGAATAAATTATGTCGCCTCCTCTCCACCAGCAGCACGTTTATATCTTACAGAACTTTGGTGCTGCCAGACATAGAAAATGGATCAACAACACGTTTAAAGGTTTACTGTAATAATTTACATTATTATTAAAATATTACAACAAAATGATAATGTGAGACGTTTTCTGTTTTCACACGATAAACAGCAGATTCTTGTTTGGTGTCCTGACAAAGCAGACTCATCTTGTTGGAACAATCCTTTCATGTGGCAGCCTGGTTCTGATCCGTTCTCTTGTCCTGGCGTGGCAGCATGAATCTTCCATCACATTATCTTTGATAAATAAATAATGTTTCATAATTAAAGATATTACTGGTTTAACACAACTAAACTTATAAAATGTGCTTCCTGTTTGTCTGCAGGTGAGAGTGATGGTCCGGATCTGTTCGGTCCACAGCAGCGAGTCCTCAGAGTCCATGTCGCTCCTCAAGGTGGACGGCAGGAAGAAGCAGCTGACTCTCTGCGAGACGTCGGCCGTAGGACTCTCAGCCGCCGCCCACAGACGATCCTCCGCCGCTGCTCCCAAGACCTTCCTGTTCGACGCCGTCTTCTCCCAGGATGCATCACAGGTGAGACTGGATGTTCTGATCCGTTTGACTTCTCCAGCCCAGCAGCACCAAACTTTCATACTATTCCTTGTAATGTTTGAATATTCAGATGATTTATTAAAATGTAATGTATTTATTTATTGATGTGATGACTGTAAACATTCACACACGTTGTAAATGTTCAGAACCAAACCCATCAGGTGAAAAATGGGTCAGAGAGGCTGAAAACACTCAAACATGATGGAGCGCAGCAGAGAGTAATCAGATTACAGCGGCAGGGTTTATAAGATCCGGCAGTTTAATAAAAAGATTCCCATAAATTCTTATAAGAAAATGAGAAACGTTGTGGATTGTGAGCGAGTCGAGTCGAAGCGAGCCGCATGTTCTGATGAAGAATATGTGACCAGAACCTGAACGCATCATATTAATATACTCAACATGATTGGACGATACTAACTGGTTCTGGACTCTGATAGGCTGAGGTGTGTTCAGGGACGGTGGCTGACGTGATCCAGTCGGTGGTGAACGGAGCAGACGGCTGCATCTTCTGCTTCGGACACGCTAACCTGGGTAACACACACACACACACACACACACACACACACACACTCACTGTTTTAACATGCTACCTCACTGTTGCATTGACTCCGCTTTCTTCAGGTAAGACGTACACCATGATTGGTCGGGACTGCTCCACCCAGAGTCTGGGCGTGGCTCCCACAGCCCTCTCGTGGCTCTTTAAGGTGATCGAGGAGCGGAGGGAGAAGTCAGGAGCTCGTTTCTCTGTCAGAGTGTCGGCGGTGGAGATCTACGGTCGGGAGGAGACGCTCACCGACCTCCTCGCTGAACTCTCCTCCTCCTCCTCCTCCTCCTCCTCCTCAGCAGCAGGGGGCCAGCAGGAGGCCCCGAGCCCTGCGGTGTCCCTGAGAGAAGACCCCCTCTGTGGATCACAGGTAGAGAAACTCTTCCTCCACGTCCCCCACCAGGATCTTTCAGCACCACCATACAGTCGCTAGATTTTCAAAATAAAAGGGTGACACACACTGATGGAGGGATGATGGACAGTTCCATGTTTCCCTGCACCTGATTGGATGAAAACATAATTGTAATAAGTGATCTGAAACATGTTTGTTCACGTGTTGTTTAGAGGCCGTCTGGTATTTCACTCTCTGCAGATATGACAACATTCCTGATGCTCGTGCTCATTTATGAATATTATATTCTCAGTGCACTAAGATCCTCCGGTATGACCAGCCCAGTCCTTATACACCGCCCCCCTCGTCCAGGTGTAGTGAGCCTGGTTCTTGTTGGGTGGAGGTGAAGTGCTTCTGCTACATGTTCCTCCAAACGGAGGTTTTTCAGAGCGATTCAGACGAGGCTCCTCAGAACTCAGAAGTATTGTGTTGTCTTTTTCTTTATAATGAACATGAAACGATCCCTTCACTGCCTCCTGCCTTCACTGCCTCCTCCCCTTCACTACCTCCTCCCTTCACTGCCTCCTCCCTTCACTGCCTCCTCCCTTCACTGCCTCCTCCCTTCACTACCTCCTGCCTTCACTGCCTCCTGCCTTCACTACCTCCTCCCTTCACTGCTTCCTCCCCTTCACTACCTCCTCCCTTCACTGCCTCCTCCCTTCACTGCCTCCTCCCTTCACTGCCTCCTCCCTTCACTGCCTCCTGCCTTCACTGCCTCCTCCCCTTCACTGCCTCCTGCCTTCACTGCCTCCTCCCCTTCACTGCCTCCTCCCTTCACTACCTCCTCCCTTCACTGCCTCCTCCCTTCACTGCCTCCTCCCTTCACTACCTCCTCCCTTCACTGCCTCCTCCCCTTCACTGCCTCCTCCCCTTCACTGCCTCCTCCCTTCACTGCCTCCTCCCTTCACTGCCTCCTCCCCTTCACTGCCTCCTCCCCTTCACTGCCTCCTCCCTTCACTGCCTCCTCCCCTTCACTGCCTCCTCCCTTCACTGCCTCCTGCCTTCACTGCCTCCTCCCCTTCACTGCCTCCTGCCTTCACTGCCTCCTCCCCTTCACTGCCTCCTCCCTTCACTACCTCCTCCCTTCACTGCCTCCTCCCCTTCACTGCCTCCTCCCTTCACTGCCTCCTCCCTTCACTGCCTCCTCCCCTTCACTGCCTCCTCCCCTTCACTGCCTCCTCCCCTTCACTGCCTCCTCCCTTCACTGCGTCCTCCCCTTCACTGCCTCCTCCCTTCACTGCGTCCTCCCCTTCACTGCCTCCTCCCCTTCACTGCCTCCTCCCCTTCACTACCTCCTCCCCTTCACTGCCTCCTCCCTTCACTGCCTCCTCCCCTTCACTGCCTCCTCCCCTTCACTGCCTCCTCCCTTCACTGCCTCCTCCCTTCACTGCCTCCTCCCCTTCACTGCCTCCTCCCCTTCACTACCTCCTCCCCTTCACTGCCTCCTCCCCTTCACTGCCTCCTCCCCTTCACTGCCTCCTCCCTTCACTGCCTCCTCCCTTCACTACCTCCTCCCCTTCACTACCTCCTCCCCTTCACTACCTCCTCCCCTTCACTGCCTCCTCCCCTTCACTGCCTCCTCCCTTCACTGCCTCCTCCCCTTCACTACCTCCTCCCCTTCACTGCCTCCTCCCCTTCACTGCCTCCTCCCTTCACTGCCTCCTCCCTTCACTACCTCCTCCCCTTCACTGCCTCCTCCCTTCACTGCCTCCTCCCTTCACTGCCTCCTCCCTTCACTACCTCCTCCCCTTCACTGCCTCCTCCCTTCACTGCCTCCTCCCCTTCACTGCCTCCTCCCTTCACTACCTCCTCCCTTCACTGCCTCCTGCCTTCACTGCCTCCTCCCTTCACTACCTCCTCCCTTCACTACCTCCTCCCTTCACTGCCTCCTGCCTTCACTGCCTCCTCCCCTTAACTGCCTCCTGCCTTCACTGCCTCCTCCCCTTCACTGCCTCCTCCCTTAACTACCTCCTCCCTTCACTGCCTCCTCCCCTTCACTACCTCCTCCCCTTCACTGCCTCCTCCCTTCACTGCCTCCTCCCTTCACTGCCTCTTCCCTTCACTGCCTCCTCCCTTCACTGCCTCCTCCCTTCACTGCCTCCTCCTCTTCACTACCTCCTCCCCTTCACTGCCTCCTCCCCTTCACTGCCTCCTCCCTTCACTGCCTCCTCCCTTCACTGCCTCCTCCTCTTCACTACCTCCTCCCCTTCACTGCCTCCTCCCTTCACTGCCTCCTCCCCTTCACTGCCTCCTCCCCTTCACTGCCTCCTCCCCTTCACTGCCTCCTCCCTTCACTGCCTCCTCCCCCTGACTGCCTCCTCCCCTTCACTACCTCCTCCCCTTCACTGCCTCCTCCCTTCACTACCTCCTCCCTTCACTGCCTCCTCCCCTTCACTGCCTCCTCCCTTCACTGCCTCCTCCCCTTCACTACCTCCTCCCCTTCACTGCCTCCTCCCCTTCACTGCCTCCTCCCTTCACTGCCTCCTCCCCTTCACTGCCTCCTCCCTTCACTGCCTCCTCCCCTTCACTGCCTCCTCCCTTCACTGCCTCCTCCCTTCACTGCCTCCTCCCCTTCACTACCTCCTCCCCTTCACTACCTCCTCCCTTCACTACCTCCTCCCTTCACTGCCTCCTCCCTTCACTACCTCCTCCCTTCACTACCTCCTCCCCTTCACTGCCTCCTCCCTTCACTGCCTCCTCCCTTCACTGCCTCCTCCCTTCACTACCTCCTCCCCTTCACTGCCTCCTCCCCTTCACTGCCTCCTCCCTTCACTGCCTCCTCCCTTCACTGCCTCTTCCCTTCACTACCTCCTCCCTTCACTGCCTCCTCCCTTCACTGCCTGCTCCCTTCACTACCTCCTGCCTTCACTGCCTCCTCCCTTCACTGCCTCCTCCCTTCACTACCTCCTCCCCTTCACTGCCTCCTCCCTTCACTGCCTCCTCCCTTCACTGCCTCTTCCCTTCACTACCTCCTCCCTTCACTGCCTCCTCCCTTCACTACCTCCTCCCTTCACTACCTCCTCCCCTTCACTGCCTCCTCCCTTCACTACCTCCTCCCTTCACTGCCTCCTCCCTTCACTACCTCCTCCCCTTCACTGCCTCCTCCCCTTCACTGCCTCCTCCCTTCACTACCTCCTCCCTTCACTGCCTCTTCCCTTCACTACCTCCTCCCTTCACTGCCTCCTCCCTTCACTGCCTGCTCCCTTCACTACCTCCTGCCTTCACTGCCTCCTCCCTTCACTGCCTCCTCCCTTCACTACCTCCTCCCCTTCACTGCCTCCTCCCTTCACTGCCTCCTCCCTTCACTGCCTCTTCCCTTCACTACCTCCTCCCTTCACTGCCTCCTCCCTTCACTGCCTCCTCCCTTCACTACCTCCTGCCTTCACTGCCTCCTCCCTTCACTGCCTCCTCCCTTCACTACCTCCTCCCCTTCACTGCCTCCTCCCTTCACTGCCTCCTCCCTTCACTACCTCCTCCCCTTCACTGCCTCCTCCCTTCACTGCCTCCTCCCTTCACTACCTCCTGCCTTCACTGCCTCCTCCCTTCACTGCCTCCTCCCTTCACTACCTCCTCCCCTTCACTGCCTCCTCCCTTCACTGCCTCCTCCCTTCACTGCCTCCTGCCTTCACTACCTCCTCCCTTCACTACCTCCTGCCTTCACTGCCTCCTCCCTTCACTGCCTCCTCCCTTCACTACCTCCTCCCTTCACTGCCTCCTCCCTTCATCTTCACATCTGTCCACGACTGTCCCATTAGTGCTGACCTTGGGTTAACCCTCCTCTCACTCAGTTTAATCTCCTGCTGCTTCTGTCCCACACTTCTTTTTATCTCCTCTCACTTGAATTTCCACGTTTTTCATGCAGAACTCTTTTTTCTTTATCAAACTTCATTCTGACTCGTTTCAGCTCTTATCTTTCTCCTCAGTCACGTCGCTTTTCATTCTAGATGAGAAAAGTTAATAATGAGGTTTTAATCTCTCCCACAGACTCAAGTTATTTCTGCTGCTCTGTGACATCAGCGTCACACTTCTGTTGACGTGACGAGATGTCACCATGTTTCTGTTTCCTCTGGATTCTTCCTGCCTCTCATGTCTCATTCGGCCTCTCCATCAGCTGCAGAACCAGACGGAGCTGCGGGCGACCAATGCTGAGCGAGCAGCGTTTTTCCTGGACGCCGCCCTTGCAGCGAGGAGGAGCAGTCGGGCACCAAGCGACCAAGAGGCCCGGAGGAACTCACACGTCCTGTTCACCCTGCACCTCTACCAGGAGAGGCCAGACAAGAGCACCAAGGCAGCAAGTCAGTGATTTTTCACAAGAGACTCCTGTTTATAAGTTCATTCTGTCTCTGAGGGCTTCTAAAGGTTTCTGTCTTCAGGAGGAACCAGTGAGCCCAGAGCTGAGAGCCACAGACAGGAAGTCGGACAAGTCCTGTCCTTGTAGGTTGAATTGTTGAGGTCTTGTTGGACTTAAACTGGGAACTTGTTGGTCTTAAACTGGGGACTTGTTAGTCTTAAACTGGGGACTTGTTGGTCTGAAACTGGGGACTTGTTGGTGTTAAACTGGGGACTTGTTGGTGTAAACTGAGGACTTGTTAGTGTAAACTGGGGACTTGTTGGTGTTAAACTGGGGACTTGTTGGTCTGAAACTGGGGACTTGTTGGTCTGAAACTGGGGACTTGTTAGTGTAAACTGGGGACTTGTTAGTGTAAACTGGGGACTTGTTAGTGTAAACTGGGGACTTGTTGGTGTAAACTGAGGACTTGTTGGTCTGAAACTGGGGACTTGTTGGTCTTAAACTGGGGAGTTGTTAGTCTTAAACTGGGGACTTGTTGGTGTAAACTGGGGCTTGTTGGTGTAAACTAGGGATTTGTTGGTGTAAACTGAGGACTTGTTGGTGTTAAACTGGGGACTTGTTGGTCTGAAACTGGGGACTTGTTGGTGTAAACTGGGGCTTGTTGGTGTTAAACTGGGGACTTGTTGGTCTGAAACTGGGGACTTGTTGGTCTGAAACTGGGGACTTTTTAGTCTTAAACTGAGGACTTGTTAGTGTAAACTGGGGACTTGTTGGTCTTAAACTGGGGACTTGGTGTTAAACTGGGGACTTGTTGGTGTAAACTGGGGACTTGTTGGTGTTAAACTGGGGACTTGTTGGTGTTAAACTGGGGACTTGTTGGTGTAAACTGGGGACTTGTTGGTGTTAAACTGGGGACTTGTTGGTGTTAAACTGGGGACTTGTTGGTGTTAAACTGGGAACTTGTTGGTGTAAACTGGGGACTTGTTGGTGTTAAACTGGGCACTGGGGACTTGTTGGTGTAAACTGGGGACTTGTTGGTGTTAAACTGGGGACTTGTTGGTGTAAAACTGGGGACTTGTTGGCGTTGACTTGAAGACTCAGACTCTCTGACGTAAAATGATGTGATGTGTCTCACATGAACAGTTTAAACGCTGGCGAATCTTGTTAAAGACGTCTTTGTTTCCTTGTTTGGTTTGAGTGGCAGATACAAGTGATTTCCTGTCTGTTCAGCTCACCTGTCCAGCTCACCTGTCTAGCTCACAACCACAGACAGGCGTCTCGTACAGAAACAGCAGGTTATCGTCTCCGACCCCTCAACAGTTAAACCTCCCGTCAGTGTGTCTCAGCTCTCTGTTCATGTCCAACACGTAGCTGCTGATCAGCTTCACCTGACGCTGCCGACGAGCTCCGCAACAGCATCAACAGGTGGAGAGGATACGCTAACACCACCGGCCACGTCTGCCTGTCACAGCACACACATTTCCTCAGTTCTTAGTGTTTCGCTGCTTCTCCGTCCACGGCTGGAATAAATCTGCATGGCTAATGAGGCCTGAAGCCTCGGTGTCCGCAGCATTTGTAGACCGGCGGGTATGAAAGTGTCCACTCAGCTGCTCTCAGCACTTTGTAAATGTTGCTGATGCAGCCGGTGGATCATTTCTCTGACTTAAGGAAATGAAGAGGCAGTTTTAAGCAGCAGAGGTTCAACAGACTGATCTGAGCTGCTTCAGGACACACACACATGATTTATGACCTTAAATTATTCTTTTAAACATCTCTATGGTTTGTGTAAACATGAATATTTTAATGTAATTGGTTTTAAACATTATGGAGTCATGAGCCTGACGACTGATCCAAAAAGACTTGCAGCTGAACTTTTACTGGAATACCAACGACTCGTGACTTCAGTGTCCTCACAGAGATTTAGTATCCGATCAAACTGTGAACATCAGCTGGTTAGATTGTGCCTAAAATTGCAGTCAGGACTTTGTTTTGACTTGGGACTTGTTGGTCTTGACTAATCACTTGTCTCGGAGATTGACTCAGGACTTGGTCATCTTGAATTGGACCTTGACATGGGACTCTCAAACCAAAACAATTATCTTAAAGTGGGACTTGTTGGGACTTGGCTCTGGACTTGTGGTGTTGCCTTCCATGACCTGTTCATTGGCTCCGGACTCTGGGCTTGACTTGGGTATGGTCTTGGATTGAGACTTGTTGGTTTTGACGTGACTTGATGGTCTCAGTCTGGACTGTATGGAGGTTTTCTGGCTGTAAACAGATTCTATTTTGGACGATTTAATTGTTTATTTGGTCGTCATCATGTCTCACAGAGTGGTTCTGGTGGTTCTGGTGTCTCTGGGTCCACATCACCAAAACAAAACAAATTAAATGAGCTCAGTGTGAAAACTGTGGTTCTGGTCTCAGGCCTGTGGAGGCTTCACATGATCTGGTTATTATCAGTTATTCTGTCCTGCAGCGACTCACATCCACACAATCACTCTCTCAGTGTGAAGCCTGTGCTGCAGAACTCCTCCACACCAGGGTCCATAGCCTTTTTCTCACATTTCAAGCAGACAAAGATGATAACAGCAGAGACTCTTCACTGCCTGTACAACACTCACCTTCACTGGAGTCAAACAGAGCAGAAGATGCCTGAAGAACGTCGGTCTCATGTTCCAGCTGATGTTTTCACCTGATAAATGACTTTAAACTGCAGTAACTCTAATCTGACCACTTTCTTCAGTAACGAGTAATCTAACGCATTAATATTTCCAAACCAGTAATCAGATTAAAGTTACTTATTCAAGTCACTGTGCGTTACTATTATTTTTGTCATTTTCCTGAGTAAAAATATATATCTTTGATTTCTTCTTGCGTGTCGGGGAGTGACGTCACATACGCGAGAAGTCACGTTTTCTGCATGAGGACAATTCACGTGTTACACAACGCAGCGACACAAACACAAACAACAATGGAGGGAGGACAGAGATGCGCATTTCTAGCTGGAAATACAGTCATTATTTTGAGTTTGTGTCAGCTAAAAAAGAGAATATTAAGGTTCGTTGTACTCTGTGCTGGCAGCTAAGGGTTAGAAGTTGGTCGGGCGGGATGTTGTAGAGGAAATGCTGCTAAACACGGCTGACTCGCCCTCGTTTGGTGCCAGAATAAACACGATGCTGCTGCTATCACTGCTGCTGCCTCACAGAACACCTTCATCCTCCTGCCTGGAGAAGCAGCAGCAGAGCAGGAGACAAATCTGAAGGCTGCTGAATGTAACTAATACAGTAACTTGTAATATAAGTTACTTTTTAAAGGAGTAATCAGTAATCGGATTACTTTTTCAAGGTAACTGTGGCAACACTGTTAAACTGCCAATCAATAATTTAAAGAACCACTGATTATGTTTCTGTCCATAAACAAATCAATTACTCAGTCATGAAACCAGCACCAATGAGAAGTTGACCAGGCTGCATGGTCTCTCCGTCTCTAAGTGTCCGGTCGGAGTCGGCTCCACCTGCTGGACTTGGGGAGCTGTGAGACAGACATCAGCAGGACCAGAGAGGGAGGCGGAGGTCAGTGTCTGTCTCTGTCTGCGCTGGGAAACGTCATCCTCGCCCTCGCCAACGGAGCCAAACATGTTCCCTACAGGTACGAGCTCTCACTGCGGCATTTAATGAACCCGTCAGGGGTCAGAGGTCAGCGTGGCCCAAACAACAGCTGGTCCACAGACTCCTGAGAGGACGGACAGCAGACAGGAAGAGTTTACTGTATTTTAATGAGCTTCAGTGGCTCTGAAACGTAGATTAGACAGATGAATAAATCAAGTTGTGAAGCTGACTGATGTGTGTTCAGTCCTCCGGGTGTTTGTTCTGCAGGCTGATTGATTTGTGGAGATCCATCTTTATTTATTTATTCATTTATCTTTTATTATCCAGAAAGATCCCGTTAAGATCCGAGACCTCTTCTTCTTCAGGGGGGTCTGATGTGTCCAGCTCAGGGACTCATTTAGTCTCCTCGCTGTTTGATTTTGTTGTCATGTAATTTGTTTCACTTCCGTCTGATTTTATGTTTGTTTACAATTTAGTAAAAATGGCAGAAATTCTGAGGCAGAGAAGAAAAGATTGTTTACCTTCAAACATTCAGAAGACAACAGACAGAATGATCCGGATCATGTAAAGGTGCTAACGTTAGCAGCAACACACCGTTTCACTGAACACCACAACAGCACCAGACTCCCTTAACAAATGTGTCAGTTTAGTGAGTTGTTGAGTTGGTTCACATAAAGTTCACTTTATAAACTCTGTGAAACTCTGTCTCTGACTCATTCTGCATTATTTGGACCTTCTTGTTAATTCAGCAAATGTTCTACATGAACTTCTTTCTGTCTTTGAGTAGAAACATGGAGTCTGTCTCAGTGATGGACGGTTTGTTTCATGTAGATCTGAGACTCATGTTAACAACGGTTTGTGTGTTTTTGTGTGGTGTTTCTTCTTTTCACGTCTTTCTGTATGATTTTCACTCAGATTGATGAAGAAGTGGGATTCAAGCAGTGCTCCGTCTAATTGTGTGTTTCCGTTGAATTTGTATTCAATATTTTGTGTCTGCAGACGAACTTACAGACCTCCAGTAAAACATTTAACACTTTTTGAAGAGGAATCTGAAGATGTAAACGACAATCAGGGCATAAAGGTCAATGATGTGATGATCTTTAGAAATCAAGAATTTATCAAAGAAAAACATCTAAATCACAAGTTGAACTGGATCAGATCGTGACGTTCCTCGTGAGAACTGAAAGTGTTTCAGCTTTTCAGATGAATTGATGTGTTGATATTAAAAGTAATCAATGCTCTAATTCACATAATTCACACATACATTTCTCAAATGTATAAAACCTGATGTTTGATGGAAACACACCTGGTGTGACTCACTGCAGGTTGTTTGCATGTTGAGCCAGAAGAGACTCGTCTGTTGTCGTCGTGGTTAAAAGAAGCTTCAGCTGGAGTTTGTCGATGTTCGCTCTACTTCTCAAAGACAGGATATCTGCCGACAGATCACATGTGGCGTGTGGTTCAAAGCCGGCATCATTAATGTGAAATCAGAGATCCTTCTTATTCCTTTTTGTGCCCAACTGTTGCGTCGGGTAATGAATGGTTCCTGGGCTCCTCGGGGGTTTCTCAGGCCCTTCTTTTTGGCTAACGAGGGGTTTCTTGATGTATTATTCAGGGACAGTAAGCTCACCATGCTGCTCAGTGAATCCCTGGGAAACATCAACTGTCAAACCACCATGATCGCACACATCTCCGACTCCCCGGCCAACTACATGGAGACGCTGACCACGGTGCAGCTGGCCTCACGCATCCACCGCATGAGGAAGAAGAAGAACAAGGTACACAAAAGCTACAGCTCAGAGCCGCCGAGGAACCTTTACAGCCAGGAAGAGATCAATTATTCATATTTATCAGTCAAACCAAACAGTTTGATGATTTATTCGCCAGTTAATTCTAAAATGAACACATGAGACAAGGAGGAGATCATAGTTCCTTTTTTCATCCTTTGTGTCTTCAAATCAAGAAAGGACAACAAAGAAATTGCTTATTTCAATTCAACATCATTTATTCTGTCAAGCGAAGATTTGAGAAAGGCAACAAACATAACGAAACAATTCAAACACAACAACGTTAGAAATACAGAAAAAAATTCTTGGAAAAGAATATTTATCAATCAATTAACATTAAACTGATCGATTCTTCGACTCCTTTTCTGGAGCGATTTTACTCACTGATTTCCCGACACAGGAAATAAAGGTGACATTTTAAATAAAACATTGAAGCTACTTCTGGACAAACTTGAAGCGAAAATCAAGAATTAAGTGATTTGGTTTTAAATTTCAGAGGCTTGAAGATTTTCATATCATTCAATGAGAGTTACAGATATTTTGCTCTCTGAACGTGTTTCAGCTAATTTCTTGAGGCAGTAAAAACCTTCTGCTCTATGATGTGATCAGAGTCATACAGTTATAATTCAGTCAGCTCTTTCTACCATAATATGAAAGATAATCAATATCACTGGTCCTACAGGGATGGCAGCCTCTGTGCTGAGATAAGAGAGGCATTCACTCTCATTAGAGGCTGTAGTTGTATTCTATAGATTGAAAACACTGTATGAAATCAGTTGTTACAGCTTCACCATCTCATTGGCATTAATTCTGGTCGAGCCCACAGTTTATACTTTCAACCTCAAACTGTATCGATGACAGACGGCCCAGAAATGGATTTGCCTTCCGGCTGATCGCTGCGTCTCTGTAGTGTGTTAATGCGCTGATGTTTCTGTCTCTGCAGTACGCCTCCAGCTCGTCCGGAGGGGAGAGTTCCTGTGAAGAAGGTCCGTCCCATCGACCTCCTCACCTGCGACCCTTCCACCCCCAGACCATGGCCCTCGACCCGGACACGCCCCTGCTGCTCTCCAGTGATCCCGACTACTCCTCCAGCAGCGAACACTCCTGTGACACCGTCATCTACGTCGGGCCTGGAGGGACGGCCATCTCAGACCGAGAACTGAGCGACAACGAGGGACCGCCTTCTTTTGTTCCTATCATCCCCTCCCTGAACAAAAAGCGATTCAAAGACGCTCCCCGGTCTGACGGTGATCACTTTAAGTGTAACACATTTGCAGAGCTGCAGGAGAGACTCGACTGCATCGACGGCAGTGAGGGTCCGGCTGTGTTCAGCACAGAGGGCAAAGCAGCACAAGCAGCAGCACTTAGGACTCAGACTGGAGCAACTAAACCCTCAGAGGCAACGTCTCCACCCAAGTCCGACACCAACTCCTCCCTAAAGTTCTTTGGGAGCACAACAACCACGAGCACAAATAAACCTGATCAGGAACTGTCCAGATTCCCTTCAGCCGGCGGCCTTATAGACACGTCCAAGCGGACTAGTGCAGATGGTGAAAAACTTTCAGCCAACCTATTTCAGCCATCTGTGATGAAGCCCAGCTGGAGTTTCTCCCAGGATCCAGAGCCAGTTGTGCGAGAGAAAGTCTACCTCAGAGGAGGTGTGCCCAAGCCATCAGCCTCACCATCCTTACCAAGAACATCCAGGGCAGCTTCTCAGCCCGGGGAGGTCATTGGTAGGACTCCCCCTGTGGGTATGAGTCAACCAGCTCTGAGGCAAGGCCAGCCAGAGGGGTCCTTAAACACGGAGATGGTCCCAACTGCAAGCAGATCTGTCATGCAAGACAACAGTCTTCGGGCAGCTCTGTTAGGAAGGTGCCTGGACAGGGATTTTCTGAGGACTACAGTTACCCTGCAGCAGCCTGTGGAGCTGAACGGAGAGGATGAGCTTGTGTTCACGGTTGTAGAGGAGCTTCCTCATGGCCTTGTCCCGGACAATGGCCGCCCCTCCAACCTGCTCAGTTTCAACAGTGACTGCAGTCTGCAAGGATCAGCCACCAACTCTCGCCCTGTGAGCATCATCAGCAGTATTAACGATGAGTACGATGCTTATACATCTCAACAAGGAGCCGTGGGACCGGGGGATGATGTTAGCATGTTTTCACAAGATGGCAACAAGCAGTCAGCTGTTTGTTCATGGCCAGGTGAATTGAGTGTTGATTCAGCTGAAAGTGAAGCTACTCATTCAACTAGCAGCCTTTACATGAGGGAGAAAAACATGGCGACAGGGTATGCATCCATGCTAACCTCGCCATTTCTTAAACAGCCGTTTTTGCAGCATGGCATCAAGAGCTCCCTGAATGACAGTGGCTGTTTCTCAGAGCTGGACAGTGGCCATGCTACTCCAAACAAGTCTTCCTTTATCAAGTGTCCCACTTCCCCTGACTCAACCAAAGCCTCTCTTAAAGGCTCTCTTAGGACAAGAGCCAATACTCTGAACACTTCAGCCCAGATTCCTCATTGTGCCGCCCATTCCAGTCTTCCCAGGAAAAACAAGTCTACCTCATCTGCAATTGTGGGCTGCAGCAGGCAGGAAGGCAGACAAGAAGACTTTTTGCCTCAGGGAAGCAGTGACTTTGATCCCAGAGAGGTTGAGTGTCTCTCTGCAAGTAAGCCAACAAGAAGTGGCCCAAGTAGTGTTTCCTCTAAGAGGCCCGTAGGAAACAGTAACAGTGTCCCTCGACCTCCAAAAGCACAAGTGTCATCTTCAGCTCAAAGGGCTGTTGATGGTTGTGAAAGATCAAGCAGCAGGAGAGGAGACACTCTCATCAAGCTGCCACAACTCACCCGAGGTGCAACTACTCTTGGGACTGTATCTACTTCCCAGATTTCAGAATCTAAATGGGGTCCTGAGAGCATGTCAGTGACGGCAACCCTGAGGTTTTCATCCTTGGGGAAAAAGGCAAATGGGCAGAAAAGCATCGGGATCTCCAAGTCTGGAAACATCTGTCCTTCTGGTCCAACTGTCAGACAGTCAAGCCAAGAACAAAAGACGAGGACTGCGTTATCTCCAAGTGCCTTAAAAACAAGCAGCGACATTGGAAAGTCCTCATTCTCTAAAGCATCGACCTCAGAGGTAGAATTCAGCACCAGGTTGCGGGCAGATTCCTTCAGCCACAGGACATCCAGTCTAAAAACAGAGCATGTCTCTGCCAGGACTTCAAGCCTGAAGACACGTGGGGCCAAAGCAGAGTCCTCCAGGTACTACGGGAGTCTGATGTCTCTGGAAAGATGTGACAGCCAAACCTTAGCTGGGTCCAAGCCTGAACTGTTCAGGGAGAACAGTGGTGCTTCTGTTGGAGGAAACGGCAGATCCAACAGATCAGTGCCAAGACTCGGAGTTCCAGCATCCAACTCCACCTCTGCTTCTTCTTCACAAGTTTCCCCTGGTGTCTTTGGAACTACAATCAAGGCACTGGGGCAGGTCAAAGGCAACAGCAGCTCACGAGCAGCAGTTTCTGGTGGATCAAAGGTTCAAACCCTGTCTGTAAGTAGTTCCAAGAGCCCGAGCTCCTCCCTGAAACCTCTTGATAATGTAGCAGGACGCAACCCCAGCCTACCTCCAACAGGAAAGTCCCCAGCTCGATCGGGGACAGGAGCCAAGATAGGAAGAGGCACCATCATGGGCACAAAGCAGGCCATTAGCAGGGCAGCTAACAGCCGGGTGAGCGAGCTCGCCTCTGGGAGTCAAAGGAAGCAGCTCAGCAGTGGGCCCGGAGGGACAGGAAACAATGGCATTGACAGCGGGACCAGTAGAGTCAGCGGCTCGCCAACCAGCACGCCGCTGCCTTCACCTTACAGCAAGATCACCGCGCCGCGAAGGCCTCAGCGCTACAGCAGTGGGCATGGCAGTGACAATAGCAGCATCCTCAGCGGGGAGCTGCCCCCGGCCATGGGCCGCACCGCCTTGTTCTACCACAGCGGCGGGAGCAGCGGTTATGAGAGTATGATCCGAGACAGCGAAACCACCGGCAGCACATCTTCAACACACGACTCCATGAGTGAGAGCGGAGTGTCGTCGTCCAATAGAAGCAGAGTTTCTAAATCACCCAAGAAGAGAGGAAATGGTAAGTCACAGCTGACAGCCACACTTTGAAGATCTCATTTTACTTAGCTGCATGTTGAACTAAGATAAATATCCAACTGCACTGAATGTGTAGTGAAAACATAAACCAGTCCACCCAAATCAGTGAAGTTATTTCAAAAATCAATCCAGCGTTTGTCTTTTCACACGTCGTCAGCAGTGACAGAAAAATTAAGAAATAATTCATTTGACGCCGCAGAGTGCACGATGAGTCATCAGCTGTTTTTCACCATTAAGAATATCTACCTGATCCTGGAGGACAGGTGGGCCAGACATGTGATAAAAACACTTAGATATCGGTTTAGACTTCTCAGAACTTTTAGGAACCTTGAATATCCACAAATCTGCAAATGTAAAAGCAGCTACTGAACATTCACTGCTGTGTAAAGTGTTAGTATAGACAGTGGTTGGCTTTGTGCACTGCAGTCGTGTGTCAACTGTATTTGTTGCTGAGCTTTATTTCAAGTGTTTGTGTTTCTTTAGATGGATCACAGTTTGTACTTTCATGGGCATTAAAAGTCATAGTGAATAAAACCAGCAGCTCATGTAGGAGAATGTAGGACAGTGAGGCTGTCATATTTTGCAGTGTATTCAACTATTATTGAAATGCGTTTTTATATCGTCAAAGTTAAAGGCAGACGTTTAAAGCTTAAATCTGACATTCAGCAGCTGTTTCTCTGCGTATTGATCCAGAAAGTGAAGGAGCCATAAAACTGGCTACATGAAGAAATTAACATATTTATGACATTTTCAAAAATGTGCCTTCATCCATCAGTGTGTGTGATGGATGAAGGCGTTGGTTCTCTGTAATGTTTTCATGAATGCTGAGCACACAGTAGAGTTCAGGTATCATTGCTGTGGGAGCATCTATCCAAGGCTGATGTTTCACTGCATGAATGTGTCTCTCGTCCCGGCGTTATCGTTAAATCTACATCGCTGCACATTATCTGGGACGTGTTGTCTTGGCTCAGCCTCGCCACTGTTACCTTCCTGCAGCTGACTGTGATTCATGCGGCTCGCTGGCAGCAGCGACACACAGGTCAGGCAGTCTGATGCATATGGAATCAGCGCTCGTGTGATCTGCCTGCCATCAGTCGCTCGATCTCGGCTCGTTTCTGCCTCATGAATATTTCATGAAGCCGTGGCAACTCCCGGTGTACATATCCAACTCCAATTATCACCCACACACCCTCCCTCCACATCCACCACACTCACACACCTCCTCGATCTGTCACTGGTTCTCAGGCCTTTAATAATCATAAGTGGTTTTCTGTTCGTTGTGCTCGCTGATGCTTCATCCATTTGCAATCCTACGCTGCTGTCTGTCTACATCTGCCTTAGAGGCCGTTGGACCCGGTGGTCTGTGGCAGCGGGGTGCTACATTTTACTCTCTGCAGTTCTGATCACCATTAAATTGATTTGTACACAGCTGTCTGACAGCTGAGTGTAAAGAGTCATTAAAATAAGATGGAGGTCTTTAGGTTGACAGAAGAATGTTAAAACCTCATCAGCAGCACAAACAGTCGTTGACACAGAATAGAGTTAAAATGAGAGAAAAGATGAAGATAATTAAAAATAATGAGCTTTGTGAGTCGGCTGTCAGATACTGATATCATGAACTAAATACAATGTTATCTCAGCCAGTTGGTAAAGGAGCAGTTCACTCAAACATAAACCAACTCATCATCTCCTCCTGAACAGTACTGGAGCTTCACAGTAAAACAGAGTGGCAACATTCTGCTGAACACCTGAAGCAGCTGCAGACTTGATTTAAATCATCAGATATCTCCATACAGCTCCTCTGCTGTGATCACAGTCTGCAGGAGAGAACACACGATGACTGGATTTACTGTTTGAACGAACTGCTCCTTTAGTTATTGTCTCTCCCATCAGGTTTCCAGCGGCGCCGTCTGATCCCCGCCCCCCTCCCCGACACCTCCTCTCTGGGCAGGAAGGTGGGGGGTCAGTGGGTGGACCTGCCTCCGCTGGGCGGCGCCCTGAAGGAGCCGTTTGAGATAAAGGTGTACGAGATCGACGATGTGGAGCGGCTGCAAAGGAGGAGGGAGGTGGTGACGGGGTCAGAGGTGAGGCCGACTCCACCGGTTCAATTAATGTTGTTCTGACTCTTCACGGTCAGTCGAGGTTGAGCTGAGTCACTCTTGAGTCAGTTCAGTGTTCAGGGAACATGTTTTAGTTTTTCATTGAACCTCTCGTCACACAATATAAACCTCCTCCTCACACGTTCAACAGTCCAGTTCAGTGTACTGACCCACTGGAGAGGTTCGGTTCTGCTAACGATGGGCAATAATGACGACCGCTCAGATAGGTGAGCAAATTTGCATTGAAGATGTTCGAGACATTATCTGTCAGACTTTGACAAACACACTTAACTATGAACATCTGACAGATAAATGAGTGAATTATCTGCATATAATGATAATGTTAATTAGCTCCAGAGCAGATACTGAGAGGAGGTTCGTTCTTTTAGGAAACATTTTGACCATCATTCAAACGATTCACTGAGGAATTTTGGTAGATTTGTGTAGTTCCTCTGAAATGATCATTAATAAACCAAAAACTCAGGTGTCTGGATCAGAAGGCAAATATCTTTTCATAAACTCAGGTTGATCTTAACTTTCTGCACAAACACATCTGAGGCTCAGACGTCACAGAGATCACATCACACCCTGCTGAAAAAAACAGCATAGACCAGCACCAAAACCAGCACTAAAACCAGCACCAAAACCAGCACTAAAACCAGCACCAAAACCAGCACTAAAACCAGCACCAAAACCAGCACCGAAACCAGCACTGAAACCAGCACCGAAACCAGCACTGAAACCAGCACCAAAACCAGCACCAAAACCAACACGAATACCAGCACCAAAACACAACATAGCTGGTCTAGCTGGTGACTGGTCTATGGTGTTTTTTTTAGCAGGGCATCCTTTAATCATTGAAGGTGCTACCTGTTAATACTCCCAACAAATCGATGGCTGCAGCTAGGGCTGGGCGATATGGCCTAAAAATTGAATCTCTGATTTTTTCACACCAAACTCGATTTACGATTTTAATCGATTTTTTTTTCTTCTCAAGAACAAACTTCAAATTACAAAGAAATTATTAAAAACATTGCTTTTATTTTAATGCTGTGATTTACGACACATTTGCCCTGCCATTGTAAACAGTGCAGCTTCAAACTCACACTTGAAAAAATATATAAAAGTGCATCCTTTTGAAAAGACTGTGTCCCTTTTTGATAAAATGGTAAAATACTATATTTTTCAAAAGGTTCCTTTTGTTTACAGACAGTATTTTATATCCCTGAAGATATGTGAACTAAATTAAACATCTGCATGCTGCATAGTAAACATGACATGTTGGTGGATGTACAGGACATGAGGTTTGTGCTTGCTGTCCGTTTTACACTTTTTTGGCCAGGAAGACGAATCTGTCTGCTTCCTCTGGATTGAGACATCATGCCCCGTTGTGGCTTCGTAACACAAACCTGGATCGAACATGTTCGGCATGTGGATGAACCTCCGGCTTCTCCACTGTATGTACAGGCACCGTATCTTTAGCGATATGCAACGTGACTGCGTCCGTAACAGCTGTCCACCGGGACCCTTTCTTCTCATACGGGACACAATGATTAAATGATTCCGCTAATGTTGGCTGCTTTTTAGTGGGTATGTGTGGGCTGCCGCGGTCTGTACATCTCGTAGTGAACAACAAGTGTCCCACTGTGATCCAGGCATCTGTTTGAGATGCTGAAATAAATGGTTCCTTCCGCTGCTTTTAGTTACAAAAGCCTTTGAACAAACTTTGCAGCGGACGGTGGTTTGTTCGAGGTCCGACGCAACAAATCCAAGCTACTGACGAGGCAGCGCCTTTTTAGGAACGTACTCTTTGCTCACTACATGTTGTGTTTGTTTCTCTGTGGAAAGTCAATCTGGGGGCGGAGCCCACTATGAACTACGGGAGCCCATGAGGAGCGGCAGCAGAGCAAGTTAAATAAAAAATCGATTTTCATTTTTTTAAATTGTCCTAAACCAAAAACTCGAATTAATCGATTTTGCCGATTTATCGCCCAGCTGTAGCTGCAGCTATCTATATCTTGTTAGCTCAGTTAGCCATGCAGCTAGTGTGGAGTTTACACTGGAGCTTTGGGCTGCTGGGAGAAAGAGGTTTTCAGGCCTGGGGCTAGCTGGTTAGCATGCTAACTTCAGTGCATATCTCTTCAACACAGAACACAGACGTCTTTAACGTCAATGCTGTTGTTTCTTCACAATGTTTCAGTTAATCTCTTAATGTTTTAAACTACAATTCTTACATAATGTCCCTTTAATACCTCCGTCACTCCTGATTTCACTGAATATTTGTATCTTCTGAAAGAAGAAAGAATCATTTGAATGAGGATCAAGAAGGTGTGTACATTTGTATTCATGCTGAACAACAGACAGACTGAGCTTGTGATGTTCGTCACACTGATCCTCTTCTCTTTGTGTTTTCTCTCTGCAGCCGTTCAACGATGTTGAGAAGGTGAGTGATGAAAATGAAAGGAACCATCTGACAGAAATCTGTCTTCTTCTTTAATATTCTGGGGTTTTTTTTTACATCTTGTTCCTTTTATTTTAATAAAAATCTACTTATGTGAAGACTTTCCTACCAAGGGTTCCTTCCACCAGTAATCTGATTATTATGAATGAGAAATGATCACTTGTTAGCTTGAGTGTTTCTAAAGTTCATCACCAGCAGCTTCGAGCTGTCAGTCATTAAAACTCATGTTGTTGTTGCTTGAGCTAACACAAGCTAACTGGTTCTAATTCTGGTAGCAGCTGTTGAGCTGGCGAGCTGAAGAGACGTGATTGGCTGAAAGATGACAAGAAAAAATCTGAAATGAAATTAAAAACAACAAAACAAGATGGAGTTCTGCAGGAACGAGTCAAATATCTTCATATCAGTTCTGAACTTCCTGTTCCCTCGTCTCAAAGTTAATGGGTTGTTGGATGCTGTGGTTCCAACAGGCTGAACATATTACAAGTTTCATTCATCATTAAAAGTCCCACAGTTTAATTCTGAAGCTCTTCATGTGTTAAAAACAGTTAGCGGTTGCTAACGAGTGTCTGAATGAGACTACAGAGGTTGTCGGGGACATTAAACGTCCTCACAGCGAACACGGAGACTCATCTACTCACTACTTTACTTTGATGAATGCTTTGATTGAGATAAAACATGATCTGATGATGATGATGATGATGATGATGTTGATGTGAAGACTGGCAGCAGAGGAGAGTCAGTGTGAGATCACTGCTGTGCTGTGACGTCTGACCTCAAACACCTGTAATGAAGCGACGCTGATCCACCTCTCTGTCACTTGTTTGTCTTCAGCTGTCCTTAATCCTCCGCTCAGCGTTTGTCCCGCAGATTAAGTCCACAGCAGCAGATTAGCGACTATGCTAATTTTATCTGTGGCTGCCCTCTAATTAAATCCAGCAGTGGTGACAGACTGAAGTCTCAGAGCAGGCTAGCAGGTGTGGTAATCCCTCTCCTGCCCACACATCACTTCACTCTGCGGGGACACTGAGCGGGTTGTGTTTGTTGGGTCTTCAGGGTTTGCTGTACTTTAACGCCCGGCTCAGGATGCTGGAGAAGAGGCAGCAGCAGATCAGAGAGCTGAAGAGCAAACAGGAGAGGCTGAAGGTGGAGCTGGAGGAGGCCAAGACCAGGCTGATGCTCGAGCCCGGCAAATGGAGTGGAGAGTGTGAGTATACCCAGAGGAAAATTTTACCGCTCAAAGCTTGCTCCTTTATGGCTATGGAGCCATAAAGGAGCTCAATGAAGGTTCTCATTTCAGTCTCGTTGTCGTCTTTTTTGGTCTCAAACATTTCTCATTTGTTTCTTTTAAAATTCCTTAGGAGCAATAGGTGAGACTTGAGACTTTACTGCTTAAACCTTGCTCCTTTCCAGCACCGGGGAGACATTCTGAAACTTCATTGAGAGCTTGATGAGATCTCCTTTGAAACTTACAGGGAGCCCAAGTTGAGATTTTCTGCACCTGTTTCTCAGGAGAATCAATTGAGAAACAGGAGAGATCAGCCACAGCCTCACTTTGGTCTCACATAGATCTGAATGAGACACTACTGAGATCTCTTTTCCAATTTTCGTTTCCTCTGGGTAATCCTGTCAGCTGAGAGCAGTTATTGTACAGGGACAGTTAGACGGGACGATAGAGACACTGACTGCAGACGGGACGTTTAGCGACACTGACTGCAGACGGGACACTTAGAGACACTGACTGTAGACGGGATGGGTAGAGACACTGACTGCAGACGGGACGTTTAGCGACACTGACTGTAGACGGGATGGGTAGAGACACTGACTGTAGACAGGACGATAGAGACACTGACTGCAGACGGGACACTTAGAGACACTGACTGCAGACGGGACGTTTAGAGACACTGACTGCAGACGGGACGTTTAGAGACACTGACTGCAGACGGGACGTTTAGAGACACTGACTGCAGACGGGACACTTAGAGACACTGACTGCAGACGGGACGTTAGAGACACTGACTGCAGACGGGACGTTTAGAGACACTGACTGCAGACGGGACGTTTAGAGACACTGACTGCAGACGGGACGTTTAGAGACACTGACTGCAGACGGGACATTTAGAGACACTGACTGCAGACGGGACGTTTAGAGACACTGACTGCAGACGGGACGTTTAGAGACACTGACTGCAGACGGGACGTTTAGAGACACTGACTGCAGACGGGACGTTTAGAGACACTGACTGCAGACGGGACATTTAGAGACACTGACTGTAGACGGGATGGGTAGAGACACTGACTGCAGACGGGACATTTAGAGACACTGACTGCAGACGGGACGGGTAGAGACACTGACTGCAAACGGGACGTTTAGAGACACTGACTGCAGACGGGACGTTTAGAGACACTGACTGCAGACGGGACGTTTAGAGACACTGACTGCAGACGGGACATTTAGAGACACTGACTGTAGACGGGATGGGTAGAGACACTGACTGCAGACGGGACGTTTAGAGACACTGACTGCAGACGGGACATTTAGAGACACTGACTGTAGACGGGATGGGTAGAGACACTGACTGCAGACGGGACATTTAGAGACACAGACTACAGACGGGACGTTAAGAGACACTGACTGCAGACGGGACGGTTAGAGACACTGACTGCAGACGGGACATTTAGAGACACTGACTGTAGACGGGACGGGTAGAGACACTGACTGCAGACGGGACGGTTAGAGACACTGACTGTAGACGGGACGGGTAGAGACACTGACTGCAGACGGGACGGTTAGAGACACTGACTGTAGACGGGACGGGTAGAGACACTGACTGCAGACGGGACGGGTAGAGACACTGACTGCAGACGGGACACTTAGAGACACTGACTGCAGACGGGACGTTTAGAGACACTGACTGTAGACGGGACGTTGAGAGACACTGACTGCAGACGGGACGTGAGAGACTGACTGCAGACGGGACGGTGAGAGACACTGACTGCAGACAGGACGGGTAGAGACACTGACTGCAGACGGGACGGTTACCCAGGGATTCCACCAGATCCGTGTCCGCTGCGTTATGCTCTGCTACGGCAGCGGAGCTGATGGTTTCACTGTAGTCTCTGCGTTAACTTCCAGCAGGTCCGCTGCTCTGTGTATCTGCTCTGAGCAGACTTCTATTTCTGGTGGATGCTGGAGCACGACGCAGCAATTCAGGTCCACACTGTGGACGCGTATCTGGTGGAATCTTGGGGTTAGAGACACTGACTGCAGACGGGACGGGCAGCAGCCTCGTCACTCACATCACACGGCAGAGAGCACACACACACGCACGCACACACACACACACACACACACGCACGCATGCACACACACACGCAGAGACAGTGCAAACAGAGTGTGTGTCTCCAGCTGAGTGCTGCCGGCAGCCTCGTCTGCAGCTCCATTATGTTTCTATTTCTGGCTTGTCTGAACACAGAGGAGTGCCGGCGCTGCTCGGGGTGTTGGAGGAGTCACGGTGACAAACAGGAGAGTATTCTATCCGTCAGGCTGCCAGGTCGCCTCTGAGGAAAGCTTCTGATTCTTCTTATGAGAAACACTCAACTCAGACCAGAGGATGAGTCCTGAGATCAATAAGACATTATTTCCTCTGAGCCACTCCAGCTCACATCTCACTCCTATTGGCTGCAGGAGGAGGAGGTGTGGCTTCAGCTCGTCAATCACCGTCTGCTTCCACACGTGACAGCAGAGATACTGAGAGTCAGCCTCCATCAGGATATCCCAGCATGACCTGCTTCATTATCATCATCATCATCAGTCTCTTCATCACCATCATCATCATCATCATCAGTCTCTTCATCACCATCATCATCAGTCTCTGCAGTCCACTGTAGCAAAAATGACACTCGTCCATAAATCCACTGAGAAACCAGAGAAGAAGCCAGAACTCTTCAGAACTCTTCAGAACTCCTGAGAGTTTCACAGAGATCAGTGATCCATGTCTGAACATCAGTGAGCACATTGTGACATGTGACATGTGACATGTGTGTGTGTGTGTGTGTGTGTGTGTGTGTGTCTGTGTGTGTGTTTGTGTAGACACTCAGCTCTAGGTGTCCTCCTGCTGACTGGATCTTGGTTCTTTATCACATCCCTCTGAGCGCTGAACCTCTCTTTCTGTCCTCCCTGTAGTCGACGTGGACCCAGACCTGGACCGGGAGTCCCAGGAGTACCTGGAGGCTCTGGCTCAGACCACGGCCGAGTTGGAGCACTGCGTCAACCTCTGCAAGTCCCGCGTCATGATGGAGACCTGCTTCGATATTGCCGTGGCGACAAGTAGTGCCGCCGCGCAGGGAGGACAGCAGGAGGTGGAGGTGTGAGAGGAGAGACGGATGTGGATGTGAGACTGAGCTGGATGCTGCTCCACGATGGGCACTGAGGCGCAGATTAGCATGTTAGCATCTGATTAGAAACAACGTTTCTGACTTCTTCCATTTTAAATACAAACTGAAGCTCACTGTGTCTGTAAGTGTTACCGACACTGTCCACACCCGATCAGCATCCACACTGAGAGACCCGATCACACCTGGACAGCTGTCAGCACAGGTGTGGATCTCCAGGTGCTTCACTGTGATGTGACAACATGTTTGATAACCTGCAGCAGCTGTTTGTGAACACACCAACATCATCACCAGACTCCCTTAACAAATGTGTCAGTTTAGTGAGTTGTTGAGTTGGAGACACTTTATAAACTCTGTGAAACTCTGTCTCTGACTCATTCTGCATTATTTGGACCTTCTTGTTAATTCAGCAAATGTTCTACATGAACTTCTTTCTGTCTTTGAGTAGAAACATGGAGTCTGTTTGTCTCAGTGATGGACGGGTTTGTCTCGTGGTCACTGAGGACGATGTGTGAACAGGATTTGTAGGTTACAGCAGCTCATGCTAACGTCACCTCCTCTCTTCAGTCTGGTTCATCTGTGAACATTTAGTAAACTCCCCAAAGCTCAGAGAGTTATTTTTTATTGATGATGTCGTCTCATCTCATCTCGGGGCAGAATCCAGCTCTTCTGACATCTTCATGCCGACCAATGAGAGAAGAGAAAGATGGAAGAGTTCGTGATGACGGACTGAGAGGCGAACAGGAGGAACATCGATGGTTCCACAGAAACTCTGACATCATTCACTCATTCATTCAGATGACACAGAGAGACAACCTGCTGGTTCTGGATCAGACTGCTGGTCCTGGATCAGACTGCTGGTTCTGGATCAGACTGCTGGTCCTGGATCAGACTGCTGGTCCTGGTTCAGACTGCTGGTCCTGGATCAGACTGCTGGTTCTGGATCAGACTGCTGGTCCTGGATCAGACTGCTGGTCCTGGTTCAGACTGCTGGTCCTGGATCAGACTGCTGGTCCTGGATCAGACTGCTGGTTCTGGATCAGACTGCTGGTCCTGGATCACACTGCTGGTCCTGGTTCAAACTGCTGGTCCTGGATCACACTGCTGGTCCTGGATCAGACTGCTGGTCCTGGTTCAGACTGCTGGTCCTGGATCAAACTGCTGGTCCTGGTTCAGACTGCTAGTCCTGGATCACACTGCTGGTCCTGGTTCAGACTGCTGGTTCTGGATCAGACTACTGGTTCTGGATCAGACTCATGAGGATGAAAGCTCTGGAAGTGCCTTTATAATTATGATCTGATTTAATAAGTTTATGTCCTCTTGTGTTTGTTTATGATGTTTTTCATGGTGCTGACTTGTAATATATTTGTTATGCATACAGCCGTCTGCAGGTAGAGACGCTCTTTACGTCTGCTTCACCTCTCTGGACCCATCTGCTGCCTCTGACACCGGCTCTGACTCAGTTTGTGTGTCCGATGGTTCTGCTGGTCGTCAGGTTCCGTCAGAACGTTTTCATCGCTGACAGACGTCTATGAATCCACTCAGAATCAGACAGAAGGAAGCTTCTGACTCCCCGAGAAGTTTTCTTCATCTTCAGTATCAAAGTAATCTATTACATCCACACTGCACACAGAAGCAGCTAGCAGCTCAGTCAGCAGACTTTTACTTTGAAAATCCCTGTGTCACAGGTCCAACTCTGACCTGAACTGAAACATCACATTCTGTTCATAAAGAGACGCTGCAGGTGGAAACTCTCCAGATCAGTCTGATCCAGGTTTCTCCTGTCAGACTGAAAAAGCTGTTTGATTTTACTGACTGAAAAATGTCTCTGAATATCAGATTAATGTGTCCAGCTGCAAAACGCTGCAGAGTGCTGAGTACAGCTCGTACTGACACTTCAGTGAGCAGGAAGTGAAGAGACTGTCTCGGAATCACAAGCAAAACACCAGAAACAAGCAGAGGAGACAGAACAGGTGATAGCTTTACGTTGAAACATTCTGGAAATCACCCAAATAATCGTTAGCTCAGAGAACCTGGTTCTGTGGACTGAACCCATCCAGAGCTTCACTGAGACAGACGTCACTCACTGTGTGACGCCACACGTCCACATGCTGATACGTTACGTACACATGAACTCCTGGTGATCAATGGTTCTCTCTGTCAAACCAAACAGGAAGTCTGAACCCAACTGTATCCAACGTTCACGTGTCTGTTCTGGAAATATATGAAATTAAATATTTGTAGAATTAAACACAAAATATCAGAAAACATCAAATCTCCAACATGAGAGATGAAATTCTGATCAGCTGATCTGAACGAGTTCTCCTCCGTGTCTCTGCTCATCGCTCTGCTTCTGTCTCGTTTCTCTCCGTCTCTTCGTTCAAACATTCTCAGGCTCTTTTTTAAAGTTGCTGCATGAAGCCTTTTGTTTTTAAGGCGCGAGACGTTTTGTGTCGGTCTTTGTTTCTGAGGCTGTTGTTGGATCTAAACTGTGTTGTGAGACTTTAATAAGACATATTTTTATTGGTTTTGTTACTGTACAGTTTTCTAATGATTTGTAAAGAATAGAGCAGCGTGCAGCGGTGAAGGATGAGCAGGTCGCCTCGTGTCACTCATGTTAATAAAGATTCAAGTCTTTGTGGTTCAGTTACACGCCCACTGTTTTCATTGTTTCACATCATTTGAAATGCTACCCCAACCCTAAAAAAAACTGAATTAGTGTTTAAATAAAGTTTTATTCAGTGAGCAGCTGATTGGTCGAACAGTTTCCTTCACCAGCCAATAATATCTCCTCTTTAGAAGTTGATTGATCTGTTTGATTATTATTCAATGATTCAATTAGCTTAGCTTGTAGCCTTCACTGCTATCATGCAGAATCAGATATTCATACAGTCATAGAAAGCTAAGCTAGCGTAGCTTCATCATGTGCAGTGATGTTGAAACATGGTAAACGTCTGCAGATGTTTCACTGAGCGGCAGCAGGAGCTCTCACACTGTCACATGATGAGTGTTGGTGTGGTGAAGCTGCTGCTGAACACTTTAATGACGTTTGATTCTAAACTCTTACCAGCTGTTGTTTTCTGAATCAAACATGGCGGCTGACCTGCAGGTCACAGTGTGAGTGTTGGTCTGCAGCGCCCCCTGCTGCTCACCGACACTACAGCAGCTGCATGAAGACGACAACTAAATACTTTAAAACTACAAAATCTACTTTATTTCCCTCTCTGCAGACACCTGTGTGCGTGTGTGCATCTGTGTGTGTGTCACTATTTTCACAATATATATAGATATTAGATTATAGATATTTATCTTCATGGTGACAATAAATACAAATAAGTTCATTTAAATAAAAATAAATAAAGTGTATAAAGTTTAATTGATCCGACAGACGGTGATCAGGTTGATCAGGACGATCGTCTAAAGATCAACATGTTCCTGAAGTTGAACAGAGTGAGACGTCGCTGCTTCATAGGATCTTTGATCTGAGTTCGGAATCTGCTCAGAGTGAGACCTCCTCACAGACTCCTCCTCTCTGACGTCTCTCCGCCCTCAAGTTACACACAAGGTAAAATATGACACTTCCGGTCTGGACTTTCAAAATAATAGACATGTTTACAAATAGACAATAGGTCCGCTTTATCAACCTTCTTAATGTCAGGTCCCGTCCACTCTTTTGTGTAAACACACATGCTTCGCATAGTTTTGGCCGATCGTCCACACGGATCCTGAAAACGCACTTTTTTGAAACCGGGTCTCAGGGTGGAAAAATCCAAAAACGCAGCCCTTGCGTTTTCGTGTGGATGGCGAATCCACATACTTTTCGCATCGATGACGCCATCGCCCCACCCCCGACTTCTAGCCTTCAACAACAATGGCCGACTACGTGCTTGTGTTCGTGTTTCTTGCAACTTACTCGCCTTGTATTCGAGTGTGGGTCGCAGCAGCAGTTCGACCTCATTAACGGTCCACACAAACGATTCTGGTTTCCTTGCACTCGCCATTTTCATCTTCTTCTTGTTGTGTTCAGTTTCTCCTTCTACTGTCTGTTTACTGTTCTGCATGCTCCGTCTCTTCTTCTCCTTTTTAAGTGAATTTCAAGCGCCACCTATAGGCTGGAATATGAACTACAGCGTTTTCGGTCGTTTTTAGGGGACACAAATATTCTTGAAACGATGCCGAGGAAGCAGATGGGAAAAAGATCATTTTCGTACGTGTGGACGAGCCCTCAGTATAGACAGCTGATGACGTCATTATGTGTCTCTCTTGCCCTGTCATCTAATAAGTTTGTTTATTGGTGGAGGCAAGTTGAGGCATTTCTATACAACTTATTTTGATGATGTTATTTACTGTTACCCTGTTAATGAGGAAATAACATGGTTAAAACACTGTGTTGTGTGTGTGTATATATAAAGAGAGAGACAGAGTGAGAGAGAGAGTCTCAGTGTTTGTTTTAGTGTGAAGCAGTGACGTCATCATATTAATTAGCAGAATTAAGTGAACAAACTACAAAATAAAATGTAAAAGTTTGAAAGCTTCACTGAAACGTTTATTCTGAAGGCCTGCATTCTGAGCGGAAGTCCCATCTTGTGTCTTCTTCGTGCCTCCTCACTGTGTGGCGCTTGTTGGAGCGGCAGTCTGTGCGGAAGTTGTTTCATCCTGCAGGAGGAGAAGCAGCGAAGAAGAAGACGAAGAAGACGAAGAAGAAGAAGAAGAAGAAGCTCTCAGCTCTCCGCCTGAACTCATCAGACCTCCGGAGGAAACTTCACCCCCCCCGCCGACAGCAGCAGCTCCTCCGCCGGCCTCCTGTTTCTCCGGTGAGTCGGCGGGTCGGTGTCCGGCCCTCAGAGCCTCTCAGCCGGGAAAAGTGCAGAGAAATCCCCGCGGCCTGCTGCGCTCGCTGCTAGCTGAATGCGGGTGGCAGTGCGGGGGTGGCGGGACTGTTTGCGGGAGAGATATCACTGTACACCGTCACGTGTGCAGCATTGACATCTACTACATCCGGCGTGGGTTTTCGAAATAAAGGGCGGAATAACAAAATTTACTGTGTAAAATGTCGCGACATGTTCAATAAACGCAGCTTTATGCGTTTAAGTCTGAATTCTGTCAACAGTATGTATTATTCAATTATTACCCAATTGAGTTTTAAACACAACCGCCTTTTAGTCTGATAAACTACATAGACTTTATTCCACACGCACTGACTTCCGGTCTGGTCGCTGCTAGCCGTTGTTAGCTTGACCTAGCTAACCGCTGTGGAGCTGTAATCTCCATTTTAGCTCGTCAGTGTGGCCGACCTCTCCCTTCTCTGCTCCACACACTGTCCGCCTCACACGGCGCGGTGTCGGTTCTCTACATGCGGGTCTCTCGGTGATGACAGCCGGGGAGTGCGTGAATGTCCCCGGCACGCTCACGGCAGCGCTGCGGGGCGCTGCGGGGGCGCTGCGGGGGCGGACGGTGAGCAGAGAGCCGCAGCTCGGTTACTGTGAACCGTTTCAGTGTGGCGGTGGGAACTCCACCAAACTGTGTGAACCTGAACGCAGCACAGCAGTTTGAATGTTTCAGTGTTTACAGCAGCTGTGAAACTGACCTGGGACCTGCTGAATACAACTCTATAATCATTCTGTCAGCTGAACAGACTCTGACACGAGGCTGTTTAACAGAACCAGGTCAACACCGTCGTGTCGTGGTCCACAGAACAGTTCTGGAGCTTCACAGTCGAACAGAGTTTCAGCATTCTGCTGAACAACTGAAGCAGCTGAGACTTGATTTAAACATCAGATGTTTCCGTCAGCTCGTCTGTGTGATCACATTCTGCAGGACAGAACACACAACCTGATCTCAGACCAGATTTACACCTTGTATGTAGGTGTAAGTCTTCCTCCTCCCCTCAGATCAGTTATTGATCCTCCTCTCAGACGCGCACTCCATTATCTGACAGTTTAATGTTGATCTCGTGTCTGATTCTTCAGACGCTGGAACGTTAGAATCATCACAGCCGTCTTCAGTCGGACCTGAAATGGTTCAATATGGATCGAGCCTGAACGGAATCGGAATTTAGAAGGAAATCAGTGTTAAAGCTCCTGTTGTGATGCTGTCGACCTCTTTAAAGGAGCTAATTGTGAGAAAAGTTGACATTTGAGTCTCTCTCTCTCTTAATAAGATGGTTAAACACACACACGTGTGTGTGTGTTTAACCATCTTATTAAGAGAGAGAGAGACTCAGATATCAACTTTTCTCACAATTAGCTCCTTTAAAGAGGTCGACAGCATCACAACAGGAGCTTTAACACTGATTTCCACACGTGTGTGTGTGTTTAACCATCTTATTAAGAGAGAGAGAGACTCAGATATCAACTTTTCTCACAATTAGCTCCTTTAAAGAGGAAATTAAATAATTACTCTTGTTTGTAGTGAATATAAACCTCTCTTTCTCCTCCTGTTTTCCTCGTTCATGACTGTCAGAAAGAATTGGACCGTGTGAACCTAGCCTGTCCTCATGCTAACTTAGCCTCATGCTAACATCAGTGTCTGCTTAGCGTAGTTATGTTGGGCTAACGACCCACACACACTTCTCCACCTGCACGTTTACGTTTGAGCCTCAGAACTGTAGTCTTTGGAAGCCATGCTAGCTTGTGATGCTACACTGACTTCCTGTTTACATATTGGTCACAGAGGTCTCCTAGCAACCAATTACGTATTTCTAAAGTCATTAACAGCTTGTTATATTTTAATGATGGTTGGTTTGACCCTGATGTGAGGTGACTGACAGCTGAGGGACGAGATAATGTAGAAACTGGTGGTGCTGCAGGTCGGTCCAGGTGAAGAGGAAGCTCTGAAACGACTCAAAGGTTTCAGGTCCAGTTCTGACTGATCTCGTCAACGCTTCAACAAACCGCGTGTGTGTGTGTGTGTGTGTGTGTGTGTGTGTGTGTGTGTGTGTGTGTGTGTGTGTGTGTGTCATTCATCTTTTTCCTTCTTCAAACACGACTCGGCTCATAATATAATTTCAATATTATGTTTTCTGAAAAGATTTATGTGTCTTGTAAAATGTGAATAATTGAAATGTAAATCCTACAGTTGACTAAAGTTACTGAAGTATTTCTGCATTAAGAGAGTTTCTCCGATGAAACGAGCTAAATGACTGAAGTCAGATCTCTTAATTATTCACGTCTGATGTTGATGAGTCATAGCAGGACTGAGAGCTGGTTCTGCCTCGCTGAGCACAACCAGCCAAACGTTATGAAATACTCTGCAACGCAATAAAAGTCGACCACAGAGAAACCTCACAGCAGAAAGAATGCAGCCGTTTCATTTCTCTCTTCGTGTCTTCCTCTGTCGTCTGCAGGGCGATGGCGAGGCCGAGCCACAGCGATCATGTCCTCCAACAGCTCAACAACCAGCGGGAGTGGGGCTTCCTGTGCGACTGCCTCATCGCCATCGGGGACATCTACTTTAGGGCGCACAAGGCCGTCCTGGCTGCCTGCAGCTCCTACTTCAGGATGATGTTTATCCGGGACCAGCACGGGGCCGGCCGTCTGGACCTCAGCAACATGCAGATCAGTGCCGAGTGCTTCGACCTTATCCTGCAGCTCATGTACCTCGGACGCATCGTGGTAGGGAGCTACGAGTTTGAGGAGCTCAAGGCCTCCATGGCGTACCTGCAGATGTACTACATCCCAGACTCACTGGAGGATCTCAGGGACATCAGGAGCTCCAACCTCACCCCTTCCTCCTCAGCCACCTCCTCCTCGTCCAGTTCCTCAACTGGCCCCGCCGGTGGGAAAATGATGTTTGGAGTCCGTATGTATGAACAGCAGAGGCCTGCTGCACCAGAACCAGAACGCTTACAAAAAGCTGTCAACAGCTCCGCTGCGCGTCCACCTGCCCCAGCAACTGTCAGCAGACCAGTGGTGGAGGAGGTGGTGACCACTCCTCTGATAGTTGCACCACCGGTGGCGGACGGAGGAGCAGAGCAACCATGTGATTTGAGAAAGAGGTCCAGTGGACGGGGTTCGACTCTGAAAGACCGCCCTCGTTTTGGCCGCACCTACACCTGCGACGACTGCGGCTTCGTCTTCAGCTGCGAAAAACTTTTAATCGAACACATCCTGACCTGCACCAATCGGAAGGCCTTCCATCAGCCCAGAGGTACCATCGAAGGTGACAATGACTCCAGTAAAGCTGAGAGCTCCACCTCTGACAGCATCGAGGAGCACCGGGTCATCTGTAAAGGTGAGGACGACTGGCCCGAGGACAAAGCTGACTCTGACCTCACCATCAGATCGGTCGCAGCTGGGACAGACGGCGAGCCTGGATCGACCCGGAACATCTCCATCAAGACGGAACCAGAAGAAGGCATATTCCCTGAGATAGAAGTGGTCCGCGTTGGTGAGCACTCCAACAGAGACTGTAGCACACGGTTCAGTGATGCCACGCCTAACGACTTGCAGAGGGACAAAACTGGATCAGATCGGGAACCGGAGCCTGGCGTCTCTGGTATGGATAACAGCAGCGAGCCTTTCGAAGTCCACATGTCCAGCAGTGAAGAATCAGGAGTCCCTGCAAAGCTTCGTAAGGTCAAAGATGAGAAGCAGGACGCCGACTGTGCCCCCTGTGAACTGTGTGGCGCTCTGTTAACAGAGGAGGACAAGTCCGCCCACTATCTATCCAATCACATGGGCCACATATGTGCCTGTGGAAGGTGTGGCCAGGTGCTGATCAAAGGACGCCAGCTCCAGGAGCACGCAGAGCGCTGCGGAGAATCCCAGGGCGGCGAGTCGGACTCCCACGGGGAGGACGAGGCTTCGCTGTTGGAGGAGCCGCAGGGGATGGAGGAGGGCCTGCTGGAGGCGGCCGACCTGGCCTGCTCTCACTGCGGTCTGCTCTTCCAGAACGAGAGCTTGGCGCTGGAGCACGCTTTGTCCTGCCACGACCAGGAGCTGTTCCGTCCGGTGCTACTGGATGAGGGCAGCGAACCAGATCACCGCCGCAAACACTTCTGCAGCATCTGTGGCAAAGGCTTTTATCAGCGCTGCCACCTGCGGGAGCACTACACCGTCCACACAAAGGAGAAGCAGTTCACCTGTCAGACCTGTGGAAAGCAGTTTCTGCGGGAGCGCCAGCTCCGGCTGCACACCGACATGCACAAAGGCATGGCGCGCTACGTGTGCCCGGTCTGTGACCAGGGAACTTTCCTCAAACACGACCACGTCCGACACATGATCTCCCACCTGTCGGCCGGGGAAACCATCTGCCAGGTGTGTTTCCAGATCTTCCCTGGCGGCGAGCAGCTGGAAAAACACATGGATGTCCACTTGTACATCTGTGGCGTCTGTGGAGAGAAGTTTCGCCTCCGCAAAGACATGAGGAGCCACTATAACTCCAAACACACCAAGAGACTATAGGAGCCTCCTCTGCATTTATACTAGTTTGTTACTAAAAAAAAAAAAAGCCATAAATGTGAGAACAAATGTATGCACTTGAACACCAAAAAGATGACTTTTTAATCTGCACTTTTAAAGTATATGCATAACCTAAACGAGCGTTCACACTGCGAGCAGCGGGGCTGATGATTGGTCGCTGTGTTCTGACTCATGGAGACTGTGTGACAGTCTGCAGCTCTGAATCAAAGACATTCAGTTAGTTAGAGTTAAAGCTTTAGAGTTAACTGAAACTACAAACCTTAGCTGACCGTCCTCGGCCACAGCCCAGCTAACCAGCTACACAGCTAATCAGATGTATATTATTATGTAGAATATTTATAAAGAAGCTGGGAGTTTATAAACAGAAACAGACGTCCATCTTTACTGTCCAGAGTTTAAAATGATTCTTTAAACTGTCCAAAGAAATCAAACTGAGATTAAACAACAGTTATCAAACTGTTGGACGTTCTGTAAAGAACAGATCCGTTTCTCAAACTTTAGCACTAGCTGAACCAAAGTCGGGTCAGCGGTGATTCATCAGATGAATTCTGGAGACTGTGACTTTGTGTTGGTTCCTGATTGTGTTGCTCACAGTGTGAACGCACAGTACGACCGGCAGTGAACTCCAAGAGAAATGAGAACTGGTCCGTCCTCCGAGCTTCAGTGAACTATAACTGTAGCAGTGAACGGTTCTGTTCTGACCGTCCTGCAGACAGTGTGATCATTTGAATTCTGACATTGAGCAGATGCCCAGTTCAGTTTCCGTTTGGAGTGACCCGTCTGTCAGAGTGTCCGTCAGCATTTCAGAGGGCTGCGATGCCTGAACGTTTCCTGAACGTTTCCTGAACGTTTCCTGAACGTTTCCTCGCTTTGATGTCAGTTTTTTCCTTAGAATACTAAAGTCTCTGAAGACAAAACACATTGTTTGTCACGTTCATGTTAACGAGCACAGTCGGTGGAAAAACACTGAATTCTGATTCTTTGTTTTGAGTCCGACGGCACACTGATTTATGCTCTTCTCAGTTATCGCTCTCTTCGTTCACGTGTTTCAATGACGTGACAGTCGCTGTCCAACATGCTCAATGTTCGGTGCCTTTACTGTATCAGTGGTGCACACGTGCCATTGCTGTCTTCTTCACAGTGATGCATGCGGGGAGATGGACTGGCCTCCTGTTTCAGGAAATATTCAATACATCCAATGTGACAAAGACAACAAAACACTAGAAGTGGTCTGCTCGTCGGGACCAGCACCGCGTCTGTGTGCTGGACTGGACTGTTGATTTTAAAGGAAGTTCCAGACCGGCCTCTCCCCGTCTGTAGATCTGAACACAGTCACAGTTCTCAGGTGCAGACCAGAACAGCAGTGGTCTCAGTTCGCTCACTCAGTGGTTCTGGAACAGTTTGTGGTGGGAACAGGATCTGACCTGAACGACAAAGCTCCTGCAGCCAGGTGTGCTTTGCATGCTGGGATGTGGCATTTGGTTTATTTTAATTTCTTTCTGTGTAAAAAAGAAACAAAACAAAACAACAGATTTACAAACTCATCCACTGACTCGGCCCAGAGCAAACCAGCACCAGTACCAGGTGAAACAAGGTTCTTCTACTAATGGATCACCTTAAGAGTCACATCAAGTTGTTTTTGGTCGTTGTTCAACTGCAGATCCGGACCCGGCTTTAAACAGAACTGAATAAAACCTGATAGTGAAGAAACTAGTTGGAAAATCATTGCAAACCAGTCCTGAACCAGCTGAAACCAGTTCAGAAACAGTCCAGCAGCTCTTTTAGTTCTTAGCAGTCTACAATCAGTCTTGAGCAGTCTGGCACAACCTAGACCCGTTCAGACCCAGTCCATCTGTGATTCTGGTCAGTGATGGTTCAGTTGTCTCCGTCCACAGATCTTTAGACAATCGATGTTTGATGAGAGAGCTGTGCCGATCCGGACCAGAGAGAAACTTAATTCATGAGGCCCAACAGAATCCGGCTGCCTTAAACCAGTTCAGAATCAAACTAAAGGGTGCTTTGATGGAGTCTGGTCACTTTAAAACAAACTGAAACCAGTCCAGAGTTCTTAACGGACCCTTGATACTCACTTAGATGGTTTAATTATTCAGAACCAGACCTGAATGAAGCAGGAAGTGTCTGCTGATGAACCTGATCACCTGTTCCTGCTGCACCTGACTCACTTGGACGTCCTTTTTAATGGTACCGTGTCAACGATGTGAGCACTTGTTTCAGGCGGGTCGCCTCTGACATGGACCACGTTGACCGGGTGGTCGAGGAGTGAAGCTCGTGTGTGGTACTGCTGAGTTGCAGGTCGTATGAACAACAGCGTTGATGTAAAGTGACGGTCTGGAGCTAACGTTAGCATTAGCCACGTCCTAGCTCATATCACTGTTGTTATTGTTACATGATGCGACAGGAAGCCGTAAATATCAACGTATTGAATCAGCAGCCGGTGACGCTGGCGACAGATTGTCTCTGTCGTTGCTCCTCAGCTGCTGATCCATCCGTGAGGTTCTGACCTGTAATGCAGCAGCGTGACGGCGTCCAGCTTCCCTCCTCGGACCCGCTGGGGAATGTGGTGTTTGTTCTGAACCTTTGTCTCACAATGTTTGTGGAGTTTTGGAAGAATGAACACAAACTTTTCTTAAGCTTTTAATAAACCAAGTGAACTTCTGTTGGTGAAGAAACGTGTCTGTGCTTCTGTTGGCCTGAAACCCACATCACATGAAACCACATCACTGCAGCGTCCTGAGATCAAATCAGTAAAACACATCGAGCGAAGAACTGAGCCCAGCACTGGTTCAGAATAAACCCAAAACTGTCCTTTAAGTGAGTACTAACGAGTTGAAGGACCTTCACAAACCAGCTCAGAACTAACATCCAGTTCTGAACTAACCAAAACCAACGGCAACTGGGTCCAGACCAGGTCCAGAGCTCCTCTGTGGATCATGTGTCAGTTCAGGTGAGATGATGATCCACACTTGCCTTCATGTTTCTGTCCGTATAATAATGGATCCGTCAGATCTGGATCAGGTGAACTACAGTCTGACTGATTTCCTTCAGTCTCTGATTTGTTATTGAACAAAGTGTTTAGATACAAAATGGCTGATTCTTATTATTAAAAGTGTGTAACTCAAGATGTCAGTTCAGTCTGTGTCCACACAAGGGAGCTGCAGGATGAACTGTGACGTTCACACTCCAGCCTGAAGCCCCGCCCACCAGCAGCGTTTGGACCTCCTGATTGGACGCTGCAGCTGTCACTCACCCTCGCTGACAGGTCAGTTCACTCAGAGACGAACAGAGTTTCTGACGTCAGTGAGGATTTCATCTGAAATAGGAAGATGTTGAATTGAATTTGCGGGGGCGGGGTCAAGACCTGTCTCTGTGAGGGGGCGGGTCGAGACCTGTCCTCTGTGAGGGGCGGGGTCGAGACCTGTCTCTGTGAGGGGGCGGGGTCGAGACCTGTCCTCTGTGAGGGGCGGGGTCGAGACCTGTCTCTGTGAGGGGGCGGGGTCAAGACCTGTCCTCTGTGGGGGGCGGGGTCAAGACCTGTCCTCTGTGAGGGGGCGGGGTCTAGAGGCGAGCTGCCTGAATCTGACCGGACCGAGACCCCAAGACCAAGAGAGAGATTTACTGATACTGTAGCGGAACCACAAGGTCCAAAAGACTGAAACCATCCAGCGCTCAGTGAAGGAAAAGAAGGAGAGAAGAGGAAGACGTGAAGAAGATCCAGGTACAGTAACTCAATGTGATGAAGCGAAAGGAAATTTATAGTTTAATGATCGTACTCACTGTTGTTGGAGTGTTAGCTTGCTAGCTTACTTCAGACGATAGCAGCATTGTTTAATAATCAATAAATAGCTGAGTCGACGTGTGTTAATGTTACTCCACTTAAATTCATTTTGGAAAGTTAACCTTAGGCGTGTTCAGGTGTTATTTTACAGGTGTCTTTCCTGCTTGTATGTCAGTTAAAATGCTGTTAGTTTTCCATCCCCTTTGTAACAGGGTCGTTGTGAGCCTTTGGTTTATTGTGTCACAGTTTATGTTTGTTAAAGTTTACATCAGTGTTAAAGTGTATTACTGTTAATACTCTAAACATTAGCTGTCCCATATCATTCATGGGCGAAATATACACTGCACTCTGCTTAGACTGAATTGTATCGCAATTTGAATGAATCTCATCACATTTTCATTTTTATGCAGTGGTCACATATACTTCTCTTCTCTCTTCAGATGCAGTTTTAAAGTATTTCCCCAGCAGCCCAGTGACACAGCATCAGGTGCTCCTGTCTCTACCTCAGCACAGCACAGTGACACAGCATCAGGACTAAAGGCACCAACAGACCTGCTGACTGGACATCTCTTCTAACTGACACAGTGAGATGAGAGTTAGTTCACAGAGGACCATTTCAAATAAGAAAGCAGTTACACATTTCCCAAAAACAAAGATGGAGAGTGTCAACATGACTTTTGTAACAGAGTCTTAGTCAATGCTGAAAAAATGAAAAGAAGCTGCTGATGTACTCAAACAGAAATGACAGCTCGCACTGCTTCTGCTGCTAAATGTTTCCTCCAAAAGAATACAGACTTAAAGGTCCCATATTATGGTCATTTCTGCTTCTTGACATGGTTCCTTGATGTCTAAATGGAATGTTAGTAACATGCTTTGGTCGAAATACACTGAAGGATTGAGCACAGCAGGGTTCTTGAAACACCAGTTTCACAGCCCTGCTCCAGGTGGCCTGTTTCAGTGCCTTTCCCTTTAAATGCTAATGAGCTACTGCGCGCCGCCCACAGTACCGCCCACCTCCTCCTGCCTGCGGAAGACGTGAGGACGGCATCATGTGACCATGGCAACGGCGGAGTTTCTGGGAGCAATGGCTGCCGGACAACAGACTGCGGTCCGACCCAGAACAAGAGGCTCCAGAAGAAAGTAAGCAGCCAAGAATGAACATTGATGTTTCTCAGTGGTCAGTAGTTAAGTTTGTTACCTCGACATTACTTTTATGTTACTGCAGATAACGAAAGTTTTACGAGCTTACTGGCCGTCTGCCCCGCGTTGTTTCAAATAACAGCCCCCTTCTCCTGCCTCGAGTGTTTACATCATGAAGCTTAGCTAAACTTTGGCTAGTGTTTACTGCTGTTCAGTTACAGTAACGCGGATGCAATTTAGCAACAGCCATTACAAGACACAAGTGTAACCCCATATTATTATTTACATTTATGTAGCCAGGTAAGTTGATTGAGAACCTCTTATTTGTAGTGACGACCTGTAATTAGCTACTGCCAGCATTGTCAAGTTTTCAATAATCACAGTTGCCTCCCATCACCTCTCTACCGTCAGAATTGTTGTTTTTTTTACCAGTGACAACGGTTTATAAACTTGAGATATATTACCAAAGAAACAATGCGACGTGATTAGCGATTATAGTTTCCAATGGATAATACAAATTCTGCATAAAAGTAGGTGTTCCTGTGGCAATTGTGTACAAATTCCTACATAACCTGAGAATATCTGCTGTATGGAAATACCACAATTAAGTGTGAACACTGGGCAAACATGGTTGTCATTTTGCTGTCTCTCTTTTCTCTAATCTATTGTCACTCACTTACCTTTCATAATTTCTAGGTTACACGAAGACTACAGCAGCTTCCTGATACACCATCATGCATGGTGGACCCTCCTGGCCTGTAACCTGTCTGCCTGAATGTATCTGCACTGCAGCAAGCACTGAACATTTATCGGGCAGACTATGAATCTTTACGTCTGAGGAGAATAGTGCAGTCAGCTTTTAGTCACATATATACTATTAATTTATCGCAAAAGTGTTATGATGAAAAGTACATAACTGCTTCTTCTATCTTACATTGCTTATAGTTTATCTTTTACTTATTACCATGAAAATTACATATCAAACAATGAAAACACAGAACAGTTAGGAAAGATGTTTTATTCTAAGAAACATTTGTAAACATTTGTTGACATGAATGAAATAATAACAACAAGAAGAAAATATAAAGTGAAACAGTTTGACTTTATATATTAACTTCAATATCAATATGAAAATGATAACAAAGAAAGTATCTAGTTGCCATGGGTGTAAACATTCAGTGCTGACTTTATATTGAATTGTGTTCAGCCAATATAGTCTACAGAAGCTTTGTAAGGTGGTGCTGGTGCTCTCTGGGGAGGAGAGTGAGAGTTGTGCTGCCCGTCTGTGTGGTCCGAGAGGTTCTTCAGGGATTACGAGTTTCAGCACCTCCTTCACATATGGGGCAGGGTCCTGGAAAACCTTCTTGAAGATCAGGTCCAACAGAGCATCACTGCAGTCTGCAGTGCAATAAACAAATGCATGTTTACAGGAAAACTGCAGTAGAACCAAAAAGCCTTGTGCTGTACTGTTGTGAAGTTTCTCTTATGTCTCCTAATTACTTCTTATTTATACATTCTCCTTATTATTTATTTTGAAAACCATCTTAAAAGAATTCAGATTTTAAGTGTTTGTGTTCAACCTTTTGTGTGATGCCTGTGTGCATGTTTATTTTAATTTGTGAGGTTCAAATAAAAGATTGTAAAACTTACAGAATGTCGCCTCTGTCTTCACGGGTTTGGCTTTGCACTCTCCCTTCCAGGACTTTGGAAAGCTCAGTTTGTAAAGAGGATCTCCTGATGATGTGGTGGCTTGTCCTCTATCAGCATTCTCACTGTAATGCAGTGCAGCCAGGTAGAGTCTTGAACAGTAAAAATAAAAATAAAAAACGAGAAAACAATTGCAAGAAATGGACAAACAATTTGAAATGTTCTCAACAAGTAATCACAGTTTAATTATCCTGCACCGAATTCCCAGATATGGATAGGATAACACATAACAGCACTGTTACAGTATAATTCAAGCACTAAATGCTGCAACGCGTTACGTTACTCTAACCTGACCTTTTTATTTCAGTAACAAGTAATCTAACGCCTTAACATTTCCAAACCAGTGATCAGATTAAAGTTATGTATCCAAGTCACTGTGCATTACGATTATTTTGGTCATTTTCTTTAGTACAAATATATATTCTTGCTGTCTTCTTGCGTCTCGGGGAGTGATGTCACGTACGTCTGAAGTCATGTTTTGGCCATGAGGATAACTCACGTGTAACACCACGCAGCAACACAAACATGGAGGGAGGAGAGAGATGCACGTTTTCTAGCTGTAAATATGGTCATTATTTTGAGTTATTAAAAACAAAAATCACGAATACTTGGTCAGGGGCCCGGCCCGGCCGAGGATCTAAACTGTGTAAGTTAGCAAGCAACATCACACTCGTGTTGCCCCGGCCTATGCCAACATATTCCAGCTTAGAAAACGTTTTCAAATGCATTATATTTCACAAAATCCTGAAAACTTAGACCCGGTGGAGGGTGTGTGTATGTACCGCTTGACCAACCGGGTCTCTGGGTTTGCATGTGGAGACCGTGTTGATGCGATCTAGAAGCTCGCGGTTAGCGATATGGAAGATCGCGGTTAGCATTAGCTGGTACTATGTGACACTGCTTAGTTAGTTCGTGTAAAATTGCTAAATAAACACAGCTAAGTACTTGCACATGCAGACATTTCCCTGGGACACGCATTACACAATGTGCAAGATCAGAAATGTAATACACACAATGATTCTGCTGTAGCACTAACTTGTGTGGTCAGAGAAGCTAACGCTAGCGGTTAGCCGCTAACCTTACCTTGTTCTCAATGGCAAAACACACAGTACATCACGCACGAGTTCAGCCTTATCTACAGAAACACACAGCACATTTGTATACTTACATGTCCTTGGTCTGCAAGTATTCCTTTGAGTATAAGTCTGCCGACTACTCCTGCCTTGTACTGGCCCAAGTTGGTGAAACAGTCAGCTCAAAGTGGTTCGCACACACCAACAGTTGCCAACTTCATTTTCTAACCGAGCAGAAAAAATGGTGGCGTTTAGATAATTCCTTGGGGTGTGGCAAACCTTCACCTGGGGCGGTGCCACCAACCTAGGGGGAAGCGTCTAGTCTGTCGGTGACGTCACCGACAGACTTTCTTCAACTCGCCTGTGTAAGCACACATTTTCTAAAGGCGGAGAAAGCAAAAAAAGGGAGAGGATGAACTTTTTTCATGCCAGGGGGGATTGTAGACAGGCCGGGGATGCATATTATTGATAGAAAACCACTCTAAGGTGTATTTTGCATAATATGGGACCTTTAATAAGGAAGGACTGAAGGACTGGAAAAATGCAGCCACGTGCTGAAGGTTCATGTAGCCAGGAGCACAATACTCACATGGCAACATGGAAGGAGCTGGAGGTCGTTTTGCAAAGCGGCTGACAATAGATGAGAGAGAGAGACGGCACTCTGAGGCTGAGAGATGATATGTTGCACTATGCCTTATCTATATTGTATTTTTATCACTTGTTTCTTTCTTCAGTTTTTATTTGGTGAGATATTTTTGACTTAAAAGAGATAAAATCTTGAATACATACATGCTTGTATTTCACTTGATTGTGAAATTGACTGCGATGCAAGAGGGCGCCGGCTAAGATCTTGCTCAGAGTCGGCACCGCTGGAAGTGTCAGATTGAAACCCAGAACCTGTCGAGAACATGAAGAAAATGAAGAACACGGAACACTTAATGTTGATTACTACATAATGGAACAAACACTGGATGGATCAGCAGCTGCGACAGTCAGTTTGTTAAAGTATTTTGATCTGTTTTCTGGTGAACAAGGCAGATAAAGGGTGAGTTCAGGTAACGTGGGACATCTGAACTCTGATGCTAACTAAGCTCAGTGGATATTAGATAAAAGTGTTTTTAACAAAAAATTCTCAAATGTCCGAGAATTTTAGCAGACTGTTCAAATAGTTTTATTATAGTTCACGAGTTAACACCAGAACATGTGACAAAGCAAAGTGACCACATGGTGGCGCTGTTGGTACCACGTGGTCATAGGTTCGAGGTGAGGAACCTCTGCATAAAGTGTGAACACTTGAAATTATAAAGAATCAAGACGGGAGCTGAACGCTTCTTCACACGTAGCATTTTAGCATGTTAGCATGAGGCTGCAGCTCAGGTGTTATTAATCAGTGGAGAATAATTCAGAGACGATCCGCTCGTCGTCTGACGGGATTAAAACCAGCTGAGCTGCAATCATCCAGAAACATCGTTACACTGATGGAGCGACCTGATGATGTCACATCACATCAAATCAGTTTTATTTATAAACCACAAAATCACAAACACATCGCTCAACGGGCTTCACAGTGAACGACATCCTCTGTCCTCAGAACCACAGAGCCTCAGAATCTCAGAGCCTCAGAACCTCAGAGCCTCAGAACCTCAGAACCTCAAAGCCTCAGAACCTCAGAGCCTCAGAACCTCAGAGCCTCGAGACGAGACACGAGAGACGAGAGAGGACCAGCTGAAAAAAACCTTTTAACAGAAAAACAATAAATAACAAAGCTGATCACAGAGGAGGATCCTCTCCAGGACAGACAGGAAGTAGATGTCACAACAACAGAATCACAGTTTCCAGGTTACATCAACAGAACATCTGATATTCTGCAGGTTTAAAACCTTCTGATGGACCCGATCAGAACAGATCAGTCAGCCTCCAACGTGGACCTGACAGAGCGAGAGTCTGCAGATTAAAGCTGCAGCTCAGATTAACATTTGATGGATTACTGGATAATAAAAGTCCAGTTGGTGTTCAGAGACTGTCGGGACACTAAATCCCTTCAGCTGATGTTCCGTCAGTCGACCCGAGTGTCCGTGTTTGTGAACTCGGTGTGAATGAACTCCGGTTTGTTTTTAGCTTCAGTAGATAAACATGAATAAAGTTTAAACAAACTGTTTGTCGGGTATAAAGTCCGACTGACTTCATTGTTCAAACAACTTCACGACTTTCTAACAGCCGGAGCGTCTCAGTGTCCACAGTGTCTCCTGTCGGCAGTCTGCTGGTTCTGAGATGATGTCCGTCTGGGTCGTGTTCATGCTGGTGGTATGTGGAGCGGTCCGGGATGTGACTTCAAATTTGACCCTAATAGACGATGGTGAGTTTCTAAATCCTGAGAAAATGACAGAAGAAGATGTGAGAGTTCTGCTGAAGCAGCTCATGGCCCGAGTGGAGGAACTGGAGCGAGAGCGTGAGAACAGAGGTCAGTCCTCCAGAACCAAAACCAGTGTTGTAATGTTCTGATATTTTATTGTCCAGTAGCCCCAGAGGGAAGGGGAAGTTTGTCCTGGTAGAGACCTGGTCCACAACAGGTACACCAGCCAACACTGGGTCATTATATAATAATAATAATAATAATAATAATAATAATAATAATAATAATAATAATAATAATAATAACTTTATTTGTATAGCACTTTTAAAAACAGGGTTTACAAGGTGCTTTGACAAAACAAAGCAAGAATACAATTTAAAATTACAAAGGACGATCAAATAGATTGCATGAAATAGTTGAAATAACAGAGGTAATGATACAAGATTGGTGAAGTAGGTGAAATAAAGAACTGAAATAAATAAAATAAGTAGAACAGAACTCAAGACAGATGGAGTAAAAATAAACATACAAGGACCACATCACATAAAGGCGAGTCTATAAAAGAGGGTTTTAAGAAGTGATTTAAAAGAATTCACTGATCCTGCGAGCCTGATCTCCTCAGGCAGGGCGCTCCAGAGTCGAGGGGCCTGATTGCGAAGGCACCTTTAGTTTGTAGTCTCGACTTTGGAACGGTTAGGAGGACCCGCCTGAGGATCTAAGGCTGCGAGCTGGCTCATAGGGAATTAAAATATCTGTAATATAGCTCGGAGCCAGTCCTGAGCGTGCTTTAAAAGTGATCAGTAAAATCTTAAAATCAATTCTAAAACAGACAGGGAGCCAGTGGAGGGAAGCTAACACTGGAGCGATGTGTTGACGTCTGTTAAAACCTGTTAGAAGCCGAGCTGCTGAATTCTGAACCAGTTGGAGGCGAGAGAGAGATTTTTGATTAATGCCGGAGAGAAGGGAGCTGCAATAGTCTAATCTGAAAAAGATGACTCTCTGATTATCAGACAGTTCAGTGCTCGGGTAAAGTTCAGACCCACCCTTTCATAAAGTAACCACCACACAGTAGACCCGGATCTTTTGGGTCAGCTGAGGGTCAGTGGTCCCACATTTGTATCTCAGAACAGCAAATATCTGCGGTGCAGTTCAGATGTCCCTAAAAGACCACCGTACTTTCCATGGCTGTAAACGTTGTGTCTGTGCTCCTGCAGGTAAATCTCAGGTGGCGTTCTCTGCCGCCCTCTTCACCAACGAGCAGTGGACCCATCACGGGCCTTTTGACACCGACACCACCCTGGTGTTCAGGAAGGTGACGACAAACATCGGCAACGCATACAACCCCGAGACAGGTACGACTCACCTGTTCAGGTTCAGAGTCTCATGTTCTGATGTGTTCCTGACCTTCATGCTCCGTCTGTTACTTCGTGTTGTTTGATGGAGCGACAGAATCAGAACCACGATGTCAGCGTCAGGTCCGCTCTGTTTCCTGTTCCCTGCTGCAGGCGTCTTCACAGCGCCGGTGAAGGGACTCTACTACATCCGGTTCACCGGCTGTGTTGGAGAATCGGGGTCCCTGAACGCAGCGCTGATGAAGAACGGACAGAACATGTTCGCCATCTTTGACACTCGGAACACTCACGGCAGTGGGTCCAACGGCATGGCACTGGTCCTGGAGGAGGGAGACCGGCTCTCCGTCACCCTCTGGTCCGGGCAGAGCATCTTCGACCAGAGTCGGCTCAGCACCTTCACCGGCTTCCTCGTCTCTCCAATGTAGGCGAGACACCTTCTGCTGCCATGGAGACGAGCCACCGCATCGTCGTCCTGCCGCTGAAAACCGACCCAGATCCTCCGATGGGTCCTCTGAACAAATTCACTGAGAAATTGTTGAATATTAATTAAATATGTTCAGTTGATTGTGACTTTAACATCCGTCATGTATGTTAATAAGATGAAGTCATATCCAGGAAACATCCGGTTCACTTCCTGAGCTCAGTGGTACTGAGGTTCTGTTCACCTGAAGGAGACGAGCTGTTTGTTCTGAAGGTCAATAAAGGTTTGACATCATGATGTTTACGGTGTACTGTGTTAGCATGCTAATGAGCTAGCCCTGGCCCAAAGCTCCTGTGCTAGCAGCGCTGCTAACTGAGCTAACTAGCTAACAGCAGCATGATGTGTTTGACAGGTGGCCAGTTTTTACATATTGCACCTTTAAAGTGCTTCTGTGGTCTGAACCACTGAGACCTGACGAGCAGATCATTGATCACCTCTGTGATTAATCAGTTTGATTCTATTACAAGTCTCTGGACTTTTCCTTTGATTATTAGTGTATTATTGATCATTTGATCAGTTATTAAAATGAATGTGAGAAGTTTTGACTCAACCGGATGGTTTTATTCTGAAAGTTTAATCTGTAATATTTGTTGTATTTTATAAATTCATCAGATGTTTTTATAGAGCTGTAATCTGTAGTCCTGAACACAGACATCAGTTAGCATGTTAGCATGCTAGCACCTCCTGTCTGTGAGTGTGTTGATGTGTTCTCAGTTAAATGTGTGGAAGGTTTGTGGTTCCACAGGCTGAACATATTTACAGGTTCCATTCATCATCAATGTCCCACAGTTTAATCCTGAAGCTCTTCATGTGTTAGAAACAGTTAGCGGTTGCTAACGAGTGTCTGAATGAGACTACAGAGGTTGTCGGGGACATTAAACGTCCTCACAGCGAACACGGAGACTCATCTACTCACTAGTCCGTCTTTACAGCCACTTTAGTTACACACTGTTCTAACTCTGACTTTACAACTTGTACATTGATCAGTTTATAGAAAACCTGGATAGTGATTGTGCAGTAAGACTCTTAGTGGTGGAGACGTTTCAGTCATGTGACCGTGATGTCGTCTGTTTGTAGCCTAGCATTAGCTTCTTACTGCTACACAGTTAATTTAGCTTCAACATCACAGAGTGGAGTTCATCTGTGGAGTCACACTGTCACATAAAGTACCTCAAACTTACTCATAATTACAGTCGGTGACTTCAGTAAATGTACTCAGTTACTCTGCGGCTGCCAACAAGAGACTCCAGATGAAAGATGAACAGGAAGTTTACTGAAGTTAATTGAAGTTAATTGTTGATGAGTTTCATCCTTCCTGTTCAAACAGGAAGTTGGATCATCGATAAACAAACATCAGCTGATCACATGTTAAAACTTTCTGTCTCATGTTTGTTTGTTTCTTCACAAGACAGAAAACAAAAACACAATCAATGTAAAACCTCTAAAGGAAGGCCCTTTCACAATAAGAGTCTAAACAGAGAACATCTTCTGAGACTTTATTGTTGAAACATAAAATAGCAGAAGAGAGAAACACGTGACGTCATGTCTCTGATCAATACTCAATCAGTTTCATGATTTTAAATAATAATAATGTCTCATGAAACATAAACACAATAAGTTACAGTTAAACAGAAAGACTCGACTTATTAAAGTTTAATGGAATAATAATTAACAACAACTGACGTCATCAACAAACACAAACAGACGTGATGATCAATAACTGTCACTCATCCTCCAGCTGATAACAAACTCTTATTTTGTAAGAGTCATCCGGTGATCCTCAGAAGGAGTTCGGTTCTCCTCCATCCCGGACCCGTCCCCCTCCTGGTTCGGGTCCCGGCGCCCCGCGGGCCGGTGTGTCGGCAGGTTGGACGGGTCCTCCGCGGTCACAGCGGCCGGAGAGGTGACGTCCCGTCCGGCCTGAGGGACCGAGGGGACTGGACCAGACTGATGATCGGATCGATCAGTTTGAGTGTCTTTATCGATTTGATCGATATCACCAGACGCGTCACTGACTCTAAAACACGTGTTGTTACTTTTGTTTGCAGTATTTCTTCTTGCTCCGGGTTCAGACCTGGTCTGGTTCTCAGTCCTGCGGGTCCCGGTCCGGGCGGGTCCGGGTCCAGCTGTGGGTCTCCAGATGAGGCTGTAGTAGACCGCCAGGAGGACGGCGGCCAGAGACACGGCCAGGACGTAGACCAGCACCGTGACCAGTCTGACCCACTTCCTGTTGGCTCTGGCCACCAGCTGCGCCTTCTTCTCCCCGGTGTAGGTGGCCGGCTTGCCCCGCTCCGCCGGCCCGAACGCGGGGGTCCAGTTCCGCGGGTCCCGCATGGTGCCGGCACCGGGTCAGGAGGAGCAGGAGGAGCAGGAGGAGTGTGAGCAGAGTCCCGTCAGCCTCCCGCTCCACTCATCACCACATCTGGTCCACAGCTGGATCCTCCGGCGGGCTGGAGACGAACCGGGTCAAGGTGCTGCAGGTGAGCCACGACCGGAATCTCACCAGCTATGTCTTCAAAATAAAAGCCTAACGCAAATATCTGACCCTCTGACGTCAGTGATGGAACTCTATCATGAGAGTGAAGCACCGTGTGCTGACGTCACTGACTGATTATTGATGGTCTATATTGATCATGTTTCATTAAAACAGCTTCAGGTTATAAATAGTGTTTTATTTTGAAATGCTCCGGAAGTTAGAAAACTGCTGATTGAAATATAAGAAGATATTTCTCATCATGTTTATTTCAGATTGTGCAGAATTATTGATTTATTTTTTTTACTGAACTTACAGAAAAACATTTTGTTCATTTTATTTATTTTATTCTATTTTTTGTGAGGAAAGTTTTTTTGAACTTTATTTTGAAAGTTTGAATTAAATCTTAAATAATGTTTTTAATGTCTTTTTCTTAATTATGTTTCTTTGAATTAACAAAGTTTGTGTCAATCAGCAGCTACACGTTTTAATGAAGCAGCTGAAGCTTCAGCCTCCTTCTGTCAATGAGTTAATCAATGAGTTAATTGATTTGTTAATGCATTAGTTAATTGATGAGTTAACTGTTGTATCCACAGTGTTTGTTTGTGAGTCCAGTTTTATTATCAGATAAAAATCAAACAGCTCTTTGTGATAAAAAGTGATTTTATTTCCTGATTGATCGTCCCACACATTCTACATCAATCAGATGCATTTATAATATCCAGGTATTGATCCTCCATCCAGACAGAAACCTTCAGCAGAACTCAATGTAATCTGATTACTGGAGAACGTTACAGAACCGTGAAACAGATAAAATAAAAATGTTTCTACTTCAGCACTGCGAAGCAGGAAGTGACACTCAGTGAAGTTTCCTGTTAAACTGAATAACATTTCTGAACACGAACGTCAGTTAAAATCTTTAGAAAAGCAGCCGACTGTTAGATTTACCTGCAGGTTACCGTGGCAACAGCAGTGATGGTGACACTGACGTCAGTGTTTGTCACATGATGACACCTTAAACTTAAAAACTGTTTTTTAATGACTGGAACAAATTTACTGTGCCGGGAAGAGTTCAGCTCAGCCAGATTATAATTAATTTAATTTAATTTAATTTGAAAATCAATTAATGATTTTAATCGAATCACTTTCTGATGTTCACTGAAAAAACATCAGAGCTGTCCGACATCCAAACATCCACCAGGGGGCAGAACTGCTCTGAACCAAACACACCTGGAGGAGGATTCAAACACTTCGGACCATCAACGAGCCAACAAAGCTCAGAACTCCTCAGAAACACTCTGATCCTCTGTTCCCTGTTCCATGTTTATCTCCAGTGTCACATGAATAATGATTAATGATTAATAACTAGCACTACAACCACAACGACCGTGTCTCTACTGAGGCTGATTAAATGTCTCTGCTGGTTCCGTCCAGTCCGTCAGAACAGGAACACCTGTCGATCAAAACAGAGTCACAAACTATTAACGAGGACATTTATACAAAAACACACTGAAGTTGGAAAGGCTGTTTATAGAATAATAATTAACTGTCTCATGTACGAGCTCAGTGAAGTGAACACCTGGTTCCTCTCACCTGTGACTCTCTGACTCACTCGTCCAGGCCCTTCTTGGACCCGTCCCTGGTTTTGGCCCGCAGCTTGTTCACCTGGGACTCTGCGATGTCGGCCCTCTCCTCGGCTTCCTCCAGCTCGTGCTGCAGCTTGCGGAGTTTGGCCATGTTGGCGTTTGCCGCCTCCTCGGCTTCCTCGGCGGCGTGTTTGTAGGACTTGACCTTCAGCTGCAGCTTGTCCACCAGGTCCTGGAGGCGACTCATGTTCTTGCGGTCCTCCTCGGTCTGGTATGTGAGCTCCTTGATGCGGCGCTCATACTTGCGGACCCCCTTGATGGACTCCGTTCCCCTCCTCTGCTCCGCCTCCAGCTCGCTCTCCAGCTCTTTGATGCGAGCCTCCAGTTTCTGGAGCTGCTTCTTACCGCCCTTCATGGCGATCTGCTCGGCCTCGTCCAAGCGGTGCTGCAGGTCTTTGATGGTCTGCTCCATGTTCTTCTTCATGCGCTCCAGATGGGCGCTGGTGTCCTGCTCCTTCTTCAGCTCCTCGGCCATCATGGCTGCATCTGTGATGGCCTTCTTTGCCTTCTCCTCAGCGTTGCGGTTCTCCTGTATGGCCTCCTCCATCTCATTCTGCAGGTGCAGCAGGTCTGCTTCGTGCTTCTTCTTCTGGTTGATCAGGCTGGTGTTCTGGGAGTGCAGGAGCTGCATGCGCTCTGTAGCATCAGTCAGCTCCTGTTCAGCCAGTTTACGACTTCTCTCCGTCTGTTCGAGTGCGGCCCTCACCTCCTCCAGCTCGGCCTGGGTCAGATTGTGTCTTCGTTCCAGGAGAGCGATGTTCTCTCTCAGGTCGTCGTTGACATGCTGTGCATCATCCAGCTGCAGCTGAGAGTCCTTCAGGAACGCCTGGAGGCTCTTCAGCTGTTTCTGAGCATCAGCTGCCTGCCTGTTAGCTTGGCTGAGCTGGATCTCCATCTCATTGAGGTCTCCTTCCATCTTCTTCTTGACTCTCAGGGCCTCATTGCGGCTCCTGGTTTCCGACTCCAGAGAGGACTGGAGCGACTCCAGCATCCGTTGGTAGTTCCTCTTCGCCTGCTCCATCTCCTCATCTTTCTCAGTCACTTTCCGCTCCATTTCAGCCTTCACCTGGTTGAACTCCAGCTGGGCTCTGAGGATCTTGCTCTCTTCATGCTCCAGAGAACCTTCTGCCTCCTCCAGCGCCGACTGAAGCTCTCCTCTTTCCTGCTCCAGCTGCTTCCGGATCTTCTCCAGCTCATGAGCGCTCCTGCCGCCCTCCCCTAGCTGGTCAGTGAGGTCAGAGATCTCCTCTTGGAGGTTCTTGTTCTCCCTCTTCATCGTCTCCAGCTGGTCCAGGGACTCCTCATAGGCGTTTCTCAGTTTGAAGAGTTCAGTGCTCAGAGACCGAGCCTCCTTCTGAGAGGCCTCTAGCTCACACTGTGACTCCTCAAACTTCTGCTTCCACTCTGCCATGACTTTGTCAAAGGCTCTTTGCTTTTTGTCCAGGGCTGCAGAAGCTGCGTTGGATCTCTCCAGGTCCAGCATCAAGTCTTCAATCTCATTTTGGAGGCGGTGCTTGGTCTTCTCGAGGGATGAACACTTTGCGTTCACGGCCTCGATGGCCTCCTCTGCCTCCTGCAATCTTTGAACTAGCTTCTTCTTTGCTTCTTCTAGTTCCTCTGTCCTCTGGATCCCATCAGTCTCATATTTTGTCCTCCATGCTGAGACCTCCGTGTTGGACTTGGACAGAGCTCTCTGCAGCTCAGCCTTGGCTTCCTGCTCCTCTTCAAACTGCTCTCGGAGCAGATCGCAGTCATGGCGAGCAGATTGTACAGCGTGAGCGAGGGCGTTCTTTGCCTTGACTTCTTCCTCCAGCTGTCTGCGCAGATCTTCTACCTGCTGGTTGTACGAGTTTTTCCCTCGGGTCAGCTGAGATATCAGACACTCCTTCTCCTCCAGCTGCCGTCCAAACTCTCCGTTCTCAGTGAGCAGCTTGGCCCTCTGGGTCGTCAAGTCATTGATGGTCCGCTGAGCTTCCTCGTGTTTGCTCTTGTACTCGTTCATGTTGTCTTCCATGGTGCGGCACATCTTCTCCATATTTGACTTGGCCTTCACCACACTCTCCATGTTAGAAGAGAAGTCGTCCAGCTCCAGCTTCAGCTCACTCTTTTCCTTCTCCAGCTTCTGCTTCACACGCTGCAGGTTGTCGAGCTGTTCGCCCAGTTCGGCAACGCTGTCAGCATGTTTCTTCCTTAGGGAGGCAGCGGTGGCCTCGTGATGGAGGGTCGATTCCTCCAGTTCCCTGCGCAGCTTCTGAAATTCAGAATCTCTCTTCTTATTTAGCTCCACCTGAGCTGATGTTGCTCCACCTGCCTCCTCTAGACGCTCACTGATGTCCTCCAGCTCACGGGAAAGATCTGAGCGCTGCTTCTCCACTTTGGCCCGAGCTGCTCGCTCAGCATCCAGCTCCTCTTCTAGTTCCTCGATTCTCGCCTGGTTTTCTTTCAGCTTCTTCTGGAGCTGAACCGACGCGACCTGCTCGTCTTCCAGTCTTGAACTTACTTGGACAGTCTCAAAGTCTTTCTTTTTCAGTTTTTCTTCCAGCTGCTGCTTGTCATTTTCTAAGTCCATCACACTCTCCTGGGTCAGTTTCAGGTCTCCTTCGAGCTTCCTCTTTGAGCGCTCAAGGTCCATCCTGACTTTCTTCTCTTGCTCCAGTGAGCCCTCAAGATCATCCACCTGTTGCTCCAGCTTAGCTTTGGCTTTGGTCAAGCTGTTTACTTTGTCTTCCTCACTCTGAAGATCATCCAGTGTCTGCTGGTGAGCCTCCTGTAGTGCCTTCTTCTCTTTGGTTAGCTTCATGATGTTTTCATCCTGCGAGGCCATCTCCTCTGTCAGGTTTTTCACTTTATTTTCTGTGGCATGTTTCTCTTTCTCAACCTTGGCCAGAGTCAGCTCCAGATCATCGATGTCTTTCTTTACCTCGGAGCATTCATCCTCGAGCTTCCGCTTCTTAGCAGTGAGATCTGCGTTCAGCTCCTCTTCATCCTCCAGTCTCTCCGTCAACTCTTTCAGCTTGGCCTCCTGTTGAATCTTGCTCTTTATCAGCTGTTCACAGCGTTCTTCAGCGTCCGTCAGTGTGTCCTGTTCAGACTGAATCTGCATCGTCAGGTCGTTCTTCTCTTGGAGAAGAGTCACTATTTTCTCCTCTAGTTCCTTCCGTCTTGTTTCTGACTTTTCCAGAGCTTCTTTCAGCTTGTTGAACTCATCCTTCATGTTGGCCATCTCCTTCTCAGACTCAGCACTCTTCAGCAGGGGCTTGATCTTGAAGAAAAGCTTCATCCAGGGCCAGTTTTTCACACCCAGGAAAGAGCGAAGGTTCCACTGGATGACCATCAGGGCGTCTCTGCGCTCCACGAGCTTAGTGAACTGCACCCTCATGAGGAGCGCCCGAGCGTTGGCCTGGATCCTGGTGATGATTCGAGAGAGTTGCTCATCTCGCATCTCCTCCAGCGTCCCCAGCAGGCCAGCTTTAAAGAAGACTTTGGTGTGGCCAAACCTATACTGAGTGTGGTCGATGTCCAGGGATCCCAGTAACTTTTCAGCACTCTTCTTGCAGTCGATGAACTGGCCTTCAGGGATGGCAGAGGCATTCAGGATCCTGTACCGCTGTTTGAAGTCTCCATAGAGGACCCTGTTGGGGAAACCTTTCCTGCAGATTCGGATGCCTTCCAGGACACCGTTACAGCGCAGCTGGTGCATCACGAGGCAGTTGTCCATGACACCCGGAATTTTTTTCTCATTCGGGATCAGACAGCGGACAAAGTGGGGATGTGTGGTCTTCAGGTTGTTCATCAGCTTGTTCAGGTTCTCCCTGTGGAGTGCAGACACGGTCTGGAAGGAGGAACCCTTCTTCTTGGCTCCTTTGCCACCTTTGTCACCACCGTCACTTCCTGCATAGCTTGAAAACAAAAGACTGAGAAGCTTCAGAGATGATTTCTGGTAAAGACCAACCACAGTTTCATTCAGGGGGTCTTTGTTTTTGACCAGCCAGTTGGAGATGTTGTAGTCCACCGTGCCAGCATAGTGAACCAGGGCGAAATGAGCCTCTGCTTTCCCCTTTGCTGCTCTCGGCTTTTCAAACATCTTGTTCTTGCCCAGATGATTATCATAGAGCTTGGACTTGAAGGTCTGGTCGCTGGCTTTGGGAAACATGCACTCCTCCTCCAGAATTGACAGGATCCCCAACGGCTTCTCAATGAGGTCAATACAAGCCTGTAAGTCCATCCCAAAGTCGATGAACTCCCAGTCGATGCCTTCTTTTTTATACTCTTCTTGCTCCAGAACGAACATGTGATGGTTGAAAAACTGTTGCAGTTTCTCGTTGGTGTAGTTGATGCACAGCTGCTCAAAAGTGTTGAAATCAAAGATCTCAAATCCGGCGATGTCGAGCACTCCAATGAAGTACTGACGGTGCTGCTTGGTGTCCAGGGAGTGGTTGATTCTCACCACCATCCAGTTGAACATCTTTTCATACACTGACTTGGCCAGAGCACCAAGGGAGTAGTTGACCTGGTCCACACTCTGTCCTTTGGTGACATATTCATTTCCTACCTTGACTCTGGGATGACACAGCCCTTTGATGAGGTCAGCAGAGTTCAGCCCCATGAGGTAAGCTGATTTATCAGCAGCTTCTGTCCCGTCCGGCTCAGCCTGCTCCTCACGCTGCTTCTGTTTGAACTTCATGTTGCCGTAGTGCATGATGGCGCCTGTCAGCTTGTAGACGCCTATTTTCTCATCTGGAGTGAAGCCGAGCACGTCGAAGGCGCTGTCCGTAGCCATCAGCTCCTCTGAGTCGTTGATGGAGGCGACCGTTACCTCTCCTTGGGAGATGTAGGAGTAGTCGTAGGGGTTGTTGGTGATGAGCAGCATGTCGAGCAGCTCTGGCTTCTGATTGGACAGGATCTGGTAGAAGATGTGGTAATTCCTCTCAGCCTTGAGCTGAAAGGTAACGCGGGACTTCTCCAGCAGGTACGTCTCGACGTCAGCAGACGACAGCTTGCCACTCGTACCAAAGTGAATCCGGATGAATTTTCCAAAGCGAGACGAGTTGTCGTTTCTCAGTGTTTTGGCGTTGCCGAAGGCCTCCAGCGCAGGGTTTGCCTGGATGATTTGATCCTCCAGTGTCCCCTTGCTGGTGTCTTTTTTGCTGCCACCAACTGCAGCAATGCTGGCAAAGTACTGGATGACTCTCTTGGTGTTGACAGTCTTCCCAGCACCAGATTCTCCGGTGATGAGGACAGACTGGTTCTCCCGATCAGTCAGCATGTACTGGTAGGCGTTATCAGAGATGGAGAAGATGTGGGGGGGAGCCTCGGTCCTCTTCTTCCCTCTGTAGGCTGCCACCACCTCAGAGTCGTAGACAGGAAGCCACTTGTAGGGGTTGACAGTGACGCAGAAGAGCCCAGAGTACGTGTAGATCATCCAGGCGGCATAACGCTCTTTGAGGTTAAACAGCACGGCGGGCTCGTGGAGGAAGGTGAACATCGCCATGTCTTCGATCTTATCGAACTTGGGTGGATTTTGGGGGTGGACATCCGCCTCCTTCACAGTGACCGTTGTCCCATTCTCCTTCTTGACCGTCACCATCCCTCCATCTTTGCTCTGGATCTGTCCCTTCATATATTCCACCTTATCGTCGACAACGAAGCATTCAGTCTTGATGTCAAACGCTCTCGTCTGGGCCTCCAGACGCTCCCTGTCCGACTTTCTCAAGTAAGGAGCTGCCTTCCCGAACTCGGCCATCAGAGCGTCACCCATGGTTGAGGCTGGAGGTTCAGATCCGTCTGAGAGGAGATCTGCAGCCTCCTGGCAGCAGGCAGCTGCTTATAAAGACTCCCTGTGGACCAAATTAGGAGATATTGCTGAGAAGAAGACACAGAGGCTGAGACTAAATCTGTCCCAGGACGTGAGCCGGCATGAGGGCAGATTCAGGACCTTTGGCTGTTAACGTCCATTTTAGGAATAGGAGGGTTTGACTGCTTATCTGCAGCTGATAGACGCCTCACACATCTCCATTTAGACTCGACTGTCTCCTGCTGCTCCTCCGCTCATCAGCAGCTTCTTCAACTGCATCAAACAAACAGGTGCTTCACATCATTGTCTTCATTTCTGATTCAGTTTGGCTGAAAAGTGCAGATTTAAACAAAAATGAAGTTGTCAAGCAGTCACTTATTTAAATGTAATGGTCTGCAGACTGCAAGTACAAAAACTTACATGGTAATATTTAAGTTCTCATGATTGGCAGTAAAAGTATCATTACAAGTATCACTGTTTTGTGGATGAGAGAGGAAGTTTTGATTCTGCAACTCTTTTGTCTTTTCTGCTAACACTGTTAGCCCAGCAGAACTACCTGATGCTAACACTGCTAGCTAACACTGTTAGCCCAGCAGAACTACCTGATGCTAACACTGTTAGCTAACACTGTTAGCCCAGCAGAACTACCTGATGCTAACACTGTTAGCTAACACTGTTAGCCCAGCAGAACTACCTGATGCTAACACTGTTAGCTAACACTGTTAGCCCAGCAGAACTACGTGATGCTAACACAGCAGCTTCAGTGAAGACTTCATGTTAATAAGGGTATGAAATGTAACATCACATTTCTTCACCGGGCTGAGTTCTGGATGTTGGACTGGCTGCAGCAGACGGGTCCGATACGAGGCGTGTTTGGTGACTGACTGAAGTGTCTGGTGTCTCGTTATCTCTGACGGTCTGGACTCATCAGCTCTCAGCCTACAAATAGAAACCAGAGAGTCCTGAATCAGTTTTTATCTCAGTCACAGAGCGACAGCAGGCGATGCTGCAGACTGAAACACCTTCAGCTGACAGAGTACTTCTTCATTACTAGCAGTACTTTTACTTGAGTAGAACTAACCTGAGTCCTTCTTCACCTCTGACTGGTCGTATATATTTACCTGTAATGAACATGAACACAACAAATGTCACATTTGTGTTCAGCAGAGCTCTGATGACTCTGAGATGATCGTTAGTCACTAATTTTACTTTATATCAACTGTGAAGTTTCCACTGTGAGACGTGTAAATTAACCCTTTAAAGTATTTTTAACCTTTTATGTTGTTGACAAATGAGCTGAACAGTTCTTTTCACACATAAATACAAAACTCATGCAGTAAATATAAAATACATCGCTGTCATCAGATTATAAAAGTGATGAACTTCAGTCTGATCATGAAGTTTGTGTCAACAACAAGTAGAAACTTACAGAGTCGACTCGTCTGAACGGAACAGTTTCACGTAATTTAACTGAATTTAAGGATTAATGGATTGTAATTTTTCATTTGACTTCATCTGTTTCGGAACCAGAACTTCCTTTATTTGTCCAGCAAACAGGGAAATTTCTTCATCACGTCAGCCGAAGGACAGAAATATTGATAGACAATAATGATAGTAAAAAACAAAGAATATAATAAAAAAGTAAGAATATAGAAATAGACTCATATAAACATAATATATACATAATGTTTTACACTGTGAGGAGTAACACACACACACACACACACACATACAGACACACAGTGATTAGAATAGCAGCTGGTTTTCTTCACGTTATCTGAGCATCGCCTGATCAACTGATCACTGAGTCACTTCAGATGATCAATACATAAACAACCAACTCTTTAATTGACCGTCTTTAATCACAGCACGTGTTCTTGATCTGTGGGTTAAAATAAAAAGTCTTATTGTGTCACTACAGGAAACACTATAGAAGTTACAGGTCTGTAGAGTTTCAGATGACCTACAATTAAAGATATTGATTATATCTCATAATGTATCAGACTGTGACACCATCGTTTATTCAAACAGATTCTGTTTAACTGTCCTACAGAGGTGATTTACGGCATGATTGAAAGTAACTGATAAGTAGTGCGATTAGTAATAGATTACTCTACACAGACAGTAATATTGTACTGTGATATATTACTTTATGCTCCACAGTGTGTGTTGTGTGGGTTTATTCCCAGTGTGAAAGGAGCTGAAGTAATGAATGAAGTGGAAACATAAAGTCGTTTGAGTGTTTCATGACGGGACAAAGATCGTTGGTGATGTTTTCAGTGTGTTCAATGTTCACAGGTGAACAGACGTCAAACAGGTCGAAGGTTCAACACCTGAGCGGGAGAACGACAGCTGCTACCGTCTGAGAGAAACCAGGAGAAATAAGAGTCTACAGTTTTATTAAAATCTGTATTTTATTAAAAAAAAACATAAAAATATTTTAGTCACATGTGCAAATGTCACATTCTGTGTGAAACTGTGCAAGTTTTAGAATTAATCCTCGTCTTTCATTTACAAACAAAAATATGTTTTCATCATTCACCATCAACACAAGAGCATCATGGGAAAATAATGTGTAAAACATTCAGACAGGATTTATTTAAAGTTTGTATGAAATATAGAAAACTGTCTGAAAGGTCCAAAATCCAGTGAATACTTCTGTTGACTGCTAACATGCTAACATGCTAACTGTAACTGTAGAGACTGGCTACAGTTAGCATGCTAACATGCTAACTGTAGCCAGTCTCTGTGTGATCTGTGGACATGCTGATTCACTGAAAGGGGAAAGAAAGTGCTGTAAGCTAGCTAGCTAACAGTAAGCTAGCCAGCTAACTAGCTAGCTAGTTCACTGACTCAGGTGTCTTTAATTAAACTGCTAATAACCTACGTTAGCTTCGTCTGGTCCAATCAGAGGGCAGCTCTGTCAGGACAGTTTGCTGTTGGACAAATTCAGCTGATGACATTGAAATAAACGGATTTAGCTTCAGAATATTTCTGTTTTAAATGATGCAAGACTGAAAGTTTAAAACCACCGGAGCGTTTAACATCTGAACAACTTTTAATTAAATATTTTTAACATAGTTGTTTCTACAGTTCATGTAGGGCGGCTGTGGCTCAGGGGTAGAGCCAGCGTCCTGTTATCAGAAGGTTGCTGGTTTGATTCCCCTGGTCTGCATGTCAAAGTGTCCTTGGGCAAGATACTGAACCCCAAACTGCTCCTGGTGTGCTGGTCGGCACCATCAGTGTGTGAATGAATCACTGTCAGTCACTTTGGACAAAAGCGTCTCATAAATGTGTGTTGGAGTTTCACCCTGAAATGTGACCTGAAGTCAAAATCAACTGATTGAAACTAGACAGACAGGAAGCAGCACCATGTTTGTTTTCACTGACAGGAAATGATGGACTGAACTGTCAAAATAAGACACATCCAGTTACAGGTTATTGTTCTCTGATCACATCCTCCTCTCAGGTGAGGTCACAGGTGACATCAGCTGATTCAGAACAATCATCTTGCAGCTGGAGGTCGAAGGTCACGAGCCGACAGCATCCTGGTGTCACCTGACTGAAGGAGGAGCTGCTTCATGATTGGCTGCCGACTTCTCAGCAGCCAGTGAGTCTCAGGTGAGTCACAGGTATGTTCTCAGGTGTTCCTCAGGTAAACACTCAGGTGTCAGCAAAGCGACATGCGTTTGCGGTGCTGCTCCACCAGGGGCACCAGGCAGCGTGGCGAGCCGGCCTGCAGCAGGAACGGGTGCTCCAGCAGGTCGGCGGCGCTCGAGCGCTGCTTAGTGTCACGAGTCAGCATGCAGCCCAGGAAGTCCTTCAACACGGGAGACACCTGAACACAGGAAGTGACATCATCAAACACTGGCCTGCATCACCTGTCACAAAGACCATTATTTATCAGTGGATTATCATCACACAGAGTCAAAATAAAAACATTTCAAGATAAATTGATTAGCTGCAGCATCATGGTCCCACAGCGGCCATGTTGGATAAGACTGATGTCAACAGGTCTCACAAAGACACTGAACCCAGAACTGTGTCCTGATTCTCCCTACATGGGACTAAGCACTGACTGGACCACAGGGAGTGAAAGGGTTAGGGTCCACACAGTGCATGTTCTGGACTGTGTCCTCACTTAAAACAAGTTATTGTATGTGTGTGTATTTTCTTGTACATGGTACATAGTGAGGACCATAACACTGTGTTAACGGTTGTTTTCATGATAATCAGGTTCATTGAAGGGATTCATTTGTGGTGGTTGAGTTCAGAGGGGTCAAGATAGAAGAACCAGACAAGTGAGTTCTGACCCGGTGCAGGTTCTTCACGCTCGGTGCTGCCTCGTCTCTCAGCTTCTTCATGGCCGTGATCGGCGTGTCGCTGAAATATGGCGGCTCTCCGTCGACCATCTCCACTACCATGATGCCCAGAGACCAGACGTCCACCTGAAGGACAGGAAACAGGAAGTTCACCTGCACACCAGGCCGCGCTACCAGACAAGCTAACATGTTGCTATCAGGTTAAAATGATCCTGTTAGTTTGATCCAGCTACTTTTATTATTTTTTTGTATGTCTTTATTGACAGGACCGCTTCAGAGATGACAGGAAACAGGAAGAGAGACTAGTGACCCGGGCCGGGACTTGAGCCCGGCGCCGCTGCAGGGACACGCCCCTCTACCTACTGAGCTAACGAGCGCCGCCATCCAGCTACTTTCATCCACCATAAACATTACTTTATCTGAAGTTACGTTGAGGAACAGTTCTCAGTAACCTCAAAGTTCTCATCTAAAATCATAATTACACTTTTTTCCTGATATTGACAGGTCTCATCTGTATCTAAGAGTTCCTGACCATCATCATCCTGAAGTTCTGGTCCTGAACCAGCTCAGACTCAAACTGACTCAGTGATCTGAGGACGAAGATGAAGGTCCACAGCTGACAGACAGGACGTCTGTTCACATCCCGCCTTAGTGAAACCTTAAACCCTTAAACGTGTCTCATGATGAACACTCAGGATGTGTGTGGCTGTTACCTCCGTCCCATACGGCCGTTTAGAGATCACCTCAGGAGCCATCCAGTACGGAGTCCCTACCAGAGACTTCCTCTTTGGGACGTCCTTACTGATCTGAGCACAGAAACCAAAGTCTGACAGCTTGATCTGCAGGAGAAGAAGAAGAAGAAGAAGAAGAAGAAGAAAAAGAAGAAAAGGGAGAAGAAGGAGAAGAACTTTATTTATTTACACACCAGGTTACAGAAATGTACCTGAAACATGTGAAAAGAGGCAGAGTGACCTGCTGAAGTCTGATGATTGATGATTGTAGCATCAGGATCAATAAATATTGATGACTGATTAAATATTGATGTATTGATGTATAAACCTGATAAACTTGAATGACAGCTGTCGGGTTTTATTCTCTCAGAGGCATCGAGTCCGTTTCCTCATGTTGGTTTGAACTTTAACTCTTAACTTTGTGTGTGTGTGTGTGTGTGTGTGTGTGTGTGTGTGTGTGTGTGTGTGTGTGTGTGTGTGTGTGTGTGTGTGTGTGTGTGTGTGTTACCCTCCCGTCCAGTGTGAGCAGGATGGAGTCGCTCTTGATGTCTCGGTGAATGACTCCCTGTGAGTGCAGGTAGGACAGCGCCTGCAGGACGCCTTCACACACCGTCGCTGTCTGCTCCTCGTTCAGCCTGACACACACACGCACAGGTAAGATCAAACCACAACTATCAAGCCAATCAGATGCGTACCTATGTGCTGCTCACCTGGTCTCACTGACGATGTGTGTGAGAGCGCCGCCCTGCAGGTACTCCATGATGACCCACAGCTCCTCCTCCACCAGAGCGCTGCGGTACATCTCCACCACGTTCAGGTGCCGGTAGTCCCTCATGATCACCACCTGAGACAGGGACAGGTGAGGCTGCTGATGTCATACAGACAGGTGAGGCTGCTGATGTCACACAGACAGGTGAGGCTGCTGATGTCACACAGACAGGTGAGGCTGCTGATGTCACACAGACAGGTGAGGCTGCTGATGTCACACTGCAGCAGGTGAGGCTGCTGATGTCACACAGACAGGTGAGGCTGCTGATGTCACACAGACAGGTGAGGCTACTGATGTCACACTGCAGCAGGTGAGGCTGCTGATGTCACACAGACAGGTGAGGCTACTGATGTCACACTGCAGCAGGTGACTTCTGCTCGTCAGTCTCAATTGTGACCTCATGCTCTCTCAGCTGGTCGATTTTTAAGTGTTTTCTGATTAATTTAACACTAAAATGATTAAATGAAATAATTAAACTTACATATTGAAGTTTTTATTAACAAACTGGACAACGAAGATGATCAAAGATCGATCAGAAACAAGATCCATCCAGAATCATGTTTCAGTATTTTTATACATAAATGAATGAAGAGAACATAAAATCAATTCAGAAATCAGATTGTTAGTAAAGTTGAGTAGTAACATTTATCAGACAAAAGGTTTTACAACAATCAGAAACATCCAGCTGAGTTAAATTAACTTTCTGATGAAGTTTCATCAAACTGCAGATCAATGAAATCTACAAACTGAAGATGATGATTCATGAGATTAATATCATTCAGATTGCGTCAGGTGAGACACGACAGGTGAAAATGTCTCAGACACAGATTGTTTTAAAGAACTCATGTCAAAGTAATTATCTTCAGTAAGTCATCAGCTGAGCTAAATTAATCTCATTTTAAAGAAAAGTGGAAACGAAATGAAAATTAAACAATAAAAACACTCAATTAATCAATCATAATCAATTAATCAATTAATCAATTAATCGTTTGAAGTCATTTTTGAAGCAAAACTAAAAAGTTCAATATTTGATTATTTCCTCTTGTTGTTGTTGTTTTGTTTGTTCGTCCCATTAAACATATTTTTCACATTTTTTTTGAGAGATGAAACCGTTAATTGATGTTAGAGAATACAGAATGTTCTCCTGGTTATTGATTATAGAATATTTATGGTTGCAGCTGTGAACAGGTTTTACTGAGATTTAATGGACAGATGAAAAAAGTATTTCTGAGGATCCTGAAACAAACACACCGTTTATTCTATTGTCATATTTTTATTTTATTTTATTCTACATTATTAATTTTGTATTTGACATTATTTTATTTTATCTTGTCTTGTACGACATTGTATTGTGTGTGCTTGTTGTGTGACGATGTTTGCGTACCTCGTTGAACAGCAGCTCGCGGCGCTGCTGCTTCCTGAGGTCCATCATCTTCACCGCCACCTGTCGCCCGCTGTGTCGCTCCCGGGCGAGGCACACCACACCTGTCGACCCCTCCCCGATCTTCACAAAGTTCTCCAGAGTCATCCTCGGGTCACCCGGGTCTACCACCATCTGCAGCGCCGCCTTAAACTGTTCATGAGTCACCTTCGCACCGCCGCCAGGTCCCGTCTGTTGGGGGGAGGAGGGGCAGAGGCGGGAGGGGGCGTGTCCAGGGGAGCCCGTGGGGGAGGGGCGACGCTGGGACGGGCTCTGATTCTGGGGGGTCGAAGGTTTTGGAGCTAATCCGGTGTTGAAGCAGGAGGGGCGGAGCGAGCGCTGAGGTAACCCTCGACCTGGTACCAGCGGGCTGCTGGTACTGTTCGGGGGGGGCAGCAGGAGGGGGGAGGAGGGGGAGGTCAGCTGGGGGAGAAGAAGACATGAAGAAGAGCGTCAAATCATTTAAATAATTTATGCATGTTCAAAATAAAACAGAGTTCTACGGCTGGTTTCAGACGATTCAGTAGTTTTAACTGTCAGGCTAGAAGTTTCCCTCTATTCCCAGTCATTATGCTAAGCTAAGCTAACTAGCTGAATCAGTATCAGAGAGACTTTTGAACTTTACAGACGCCGCTCACCTTGAGGTCGTAGGAGGAGTGTGGCCTTCTGGGAGTTTCTCTGGAGGTCGACAGCAGGTCTGGCAGCTGACTGACAGGTGCTTTCAGTCTCAGGTGAGCTCTGCTGTTGGGATCTAGACTCTGTAGGTTGTGGTGACAGGAAGTTGGTCTCTGTCTTAGCCCCGCCCCCTCGCTGCGAGCATAATGTCCGCCTGGCGAGTCCGTCCCACCCGTCCTCTGCGGTGTGACAGGTGTGGTGGGCGTGGCCTCGGACAGAGTGCCCACCTCACAGAAGGACTTGGCTCTGGACAGAGATCCATTCAGTTTGGGGCTGCCGCTCTCGCTGCGCACCTGTCGGATCCGGTCCTGCCAGTAGGTGGAGCTCCCACCCGTCTTCCCACCTCGTCGATTCAGCTCCTCGTACTGGTATGACTCGTCCTCCGCCAGCTCTCCCAGCCGGCCCAGCGACTGGGCCCGTTTCCGTGCCGATGGGCTGCTGCGGCGCAGAGAGTTGGAGCTGGTAACGGACAGGCGGGTCATCTCTGATATCACGTGAGAGATGTAGTCGCCATGGCCGATGAAACTGCCCCGAACAATCGTCTGCATGGAGACAGAGTAGTTACAGAGTTACAGAGTATTTATACGTTACAGAAAGAATTTATAGACTTACAGAAACTATTTATAGAGTTACAGAAAGTATTATAGACTTACAGAAACTATTTATAGAGTTACAGAAAGTATTTATACAGTTACAGAGTAGTTATAGAGTTACAAAGTATTTATAGTTACAGAAAGTAATTATAGAGTTACAGAGTATTTATAGAGTTACAGAGTATTTATAGAGTTACAGAAAGTATTCATAGAGTTTTAGAAAGTATTTATAGAGTTGCAGAGTATTTATAGAGTTACAGAGTATTTATAGAGTTACAGAATGTAATTATAGAGTTACAGAAAGTATTTATGGAGCTATAAAGAATTTATAGAGTTACAGAAAGTATTTATAGAGTTACAGAGTATTTATAGAGTTACAGAAAGTATTTATAGAGTTACAGAAAGTATTTATAGAGTTACAGAGTATTTATAGAGTTACAGAAAGTATTTATAGAGTTACAGAGTATTTATAGAGTTACAGAAAGTATTTATAGAGTTACAGAAAGTATTTATAGAGTTACAGAAAGTATTTATAGAGTTACAGAAAGTATTTATGGAGCTATAAAGTATTTATAGAGTTACAGAAAGTATTTATAGAGTTACAGAAAGTATTTATAGAGTTACAGAAAGTATTTATGGAGCTATAAAGTATTTATAGAGTTACAGAAAGTATTTATAGTTACAGAAAGTAATTATAGAGTTACAGAGTATTTATAGAGTTACAGAGTATTTATAGAGTTACAGAAAGTATTTATAGAGTTTTAGAAAGTATTTATAGAGTTGCAGAGTATTTATAGAGTTACAGAGTATTTATAGAGTTACAGAATGTAATTATAGAGTTACAGAAAGTATTTATGGAGCTATAAAGAATTTATAGAGTTACAGAAAGTATTTATAGAGTTACAGAGTATTTATAGAGTTACAGAAAGTATTTATAGAGTTACAGAAAGTATTTATAGAGTTACAGAGTATTTATAGAGTTACAGAAAGTATTTATAGAGTTACAGAGTATTTATAGAGTTACAGAAAGTATTTATAGAGTTACAGAAAGTATTTATAGAGTTACAGAAAGTATTTATGGAGCTATAAAGTATTTATAGAGTTACAGAAAGTATTTATGGAGCTATAAAGTATTTATAGAGTTACAGAAAGTATTTATAGAGTTGCAGAGTATTTATAGAGTTACAGAAAGTATTTATAGAGTTACAGAATGTAATTATAGAGTTACAGAAAGTATTTATAGAGTTACAGAGTATTTATAGAGTTACAGAAAGTATTTATAGAGTTACAGAGTATTTATAGAGTTACAGAAAGTATTTATGGAGCTATAAAGTATTTATAGAGTTACAGAAAGTATTTATGGAGCTATAAAGTAATTATAGAGTTACAGAAAGTATTTATAGAGTTACAGAGTATTTATAGAGTTTGGCTGAGAGCTTCATCCTGACTCAGGCCTGTTAGCCGTTAGCTCTGACAGGCGCTAACAGATCTCGACATAAATGTGATGAAGAGTTTTAACAGTGTGGGATCAAACAGCTGACTCATCATGTTGTTATAGAATAATTAATGTTCAGAGAAAACAAACTGATCAGCAGAGCGTCTTCTGTGGAGCTGGTCAATGATACAGACTACATCCTGTATTGACAGGTTAGGTGAAGTTTATTTTATGCTAACTTGTTTCAGTTCAGTTCTGACTACCTATGGAATGAAGTTAGCTTAGCATGTGTTAGCGCTGTCACTGCTGTGGCTATGTGTCATGTTCACTAACAGGTGGAACATGTGGCGCTGAATACTGACACAGATTTATTGATCAATGACAGAATTGGTCCCGTAGCCCCGCCTCACCTTCCTGAGCTCGACCTCAGTGACTCTGGAGGGGTCCACCAGGGGGCGTGGCCTCCTCAGTGTGTCGATGACGCTCTGCCACTGCGGCGGCAGACCCACGTAGCGTCCTGTAGTGGCGTCGAAAGACGTGTGGACGCGGTGCTGGAAGTCCCGCGGCGCCGAGATCTCCGGCCTGCGCCTCTTCTTACTGCGCCGCAGCATCGCCACAGCAACGCAGCGACAACAGGCCGATGATGAGACCTGAGGGAGACAACAGGAAGCAGCACGCTCAGAGCTGGAGAAACGCCGCCGCTGATTGGACATGATGCAGGGTCCAGTCACACACACACACACACACACTCACCATAAACACACAGGCAGAATCACACACTCATTGTGTGTGTGAACCGACAGCTTCTCTTCCTGTTTTCAGGTGTTTTACCTGAGCTGAGTCACATGACCTCCTCCCTCTCTCTCTCTCTCTCTCTCTCGCGCTCGCTCGCCCGTCAGACACAAACCGACCCGACAGCCCAGGTGAGACTCACCTTTGTCATTATTAACTGTTTCAGCTCCAGCAGCTGTCACACAACTGCAGCTCGTTTCACGTTATTTAATATCTGATTGTAACTTTGATGTTCGTGCCAGAACAATGTGGTTACGTTCGCTTTCTTCATCAATCAATAAGTTCATTTAATAACATGTTGGACTTGTTGATCAGTTTACAGCAGAAGATTCACTTTAACGATCACTGAAACTCATTGATCAGTTATTAAATGTAACAGCTGACTGATCAGTCTGAACTCATGATTTCACTTCAGCCTCTCACCTGATGTCAGCCGCTGTCTCTCAGCTGCAGGAGAACCGGCTCCTGATTGGTTCAGATCAGATCAGATCGGTCTGAAGGAGACAGAGATTCCTCCTCCTGCTCCTCCTCCTGCTCCTGCTCTTGTTTGTTAAGTGGGAGTGGTGGAGGATGTGGATGGTTCTGATCCGGTCAGTGTGAGGAGGAGAAAAATCAACAGTTTGTTCACAACACATTGACACAGTGATGTAAACAGAACATGTTCTGTAGAATGTGATTCTGCATGCAGCTCAGACAGGATGTTGGTACCGGGAGGTGCACCTGGACTCCAGGTGAGTCACAGTCACCTTCCAGCTGTTGTGTCTCGGCCAATCAGACAGCAGCAGTGTTGAAACAGGCTGAAATCAGACGTGTGACTCAAGTCTCAAGTCTCTGTGTCTGGGTCAGGTCTGGTCTGGTCCAGTCAGCTCTGACTGGTCAGCTTACACACACCTGACAACAACAGCAGCTGCACTAAGTCAACTAAGCTAAGCATGACATCTTGTGATGTCACAGAGTGTCAGAACTGAAGGCGGGGCTACTGACAAGGTGTTCAGTCCAGTCTGAGTCCAGTCTGAAGGCTCAGCTGCTCACATGGACCCTCGTGTTCTGATCATCAGGACAAAAATCCTCCGTCACAACAAACTGTCGACGAGTCGTTCAGAGGATTCAAGGGGAGAGCAGTGGCCCGAGTACAGAGGCTGCAGCAGACCCGGGTTTGAGTCCCGGCCCGTGGCTCTGCTGCCTTTCAACCCCCCCCCCCCGTCATCCTGTTTCCTGTCATCTCTTCAGCTGTTCTACCAATAAAGCCAATTAAAGACCAAGAAATAAATTAATACTTCAGGGAAGAACCAAGTGACCTGTCCCTTTAAGTGTGTGTGTGTGTGTGTGTGTGTGTGTGTGTGTGTGTGTGTGTGTGTGTGTGTGTGTGTGTGTGTGTGTGTGTGTGTGTGTGCGTGTGTGTGCGCAGCCTGCAGGCCGGGTGGAGACCGACATGAAGACAACACACTGGTTTCAGTTTCCAGCAGCAACAATGTGACACTCAACTCCAGTGACACAGAACCGGACCAGAGACACAGAACCGGACCATTACTGATCACTAAATGATTCAGTCGCTAAAGTTTGAAAGTTTGTACTCTTTAAAACAGTAACTTTTCATACATTTTACGTGTGTGTGAGCAGGGTGTGACTGACATACCTGAGGACTCAAACCGACACACTACATGACCAGACAGCTCCACAGTGACTCCTCAGTCTGACTGGAACTCACCAGTGATTCACTGAGCAGCTCCACACACACACACACACACACACACACACACACACACACACACAGTGACTGACGAGACAGGAAGTGTGTGTGGAAACACTCTTTAATCTCTCAGCTTATTGAAGTTCTCCTCTTCAGTCTGATCGGTTCTGGTGTCGTTGATACTGAGCGACTCTGGACGGGAAGAGGAAGAAACAATAAACAACAAACAACAAAGGAAACATCTGGACTCTACAGGAGGTAATCAGACTACATCTGACACGTGACACGTTCAGAGGTCTTCACAAGCTTTAATGATCAGAACACATCCAGCTCTGTCCTGTCTCTTTAAGCCCCTCCCCCCTGCTCTGATTGGTCAGCTCACACATAATAATATAATTCTTCTCTAAACGTTATGTTTGTCCTCCGGCCAGCAGGCGGAGCTGTCCGCTGAATCACCTGACATGTTTTAATTCAACGTGAACATGTGGATGTTCCTGACCCGTGATGCCTGAGAGGTGTAGAGCCGAGGACATGGTCCTCTCTGTCGCCTCTGTCAGGACAGCTTCCTGTCCTCAGTGTCTCTGAGTGTTGTCTCTGTGGTGAACATGACATCATTTAAACTACAGCTGAAGGTTGTTGTTGATGCTAACAGATGCTAACTGTCGTTAGCTAACAGCTTCACCAAACTTCATTCAGATATTTGGCAGTTTAAGTGAAACGTGTTCGAGTCTGAAACTTTTAGGTCTTTTCCCTCCAAAACTCTGCGTTTATTAAATAATATTGTATTATCAACATGCTGTTATTTAATTATAACTATTTTACATAACTGCTTTTTATTTTACAATAACTGCTCGGTTCTGCTGCTGAGCTCAGATCATCAGTGTGGACAAGCACGTTCACAATCAACAAATATAACAAATAATAAAATACTTTTCTACTATATTATACTGAAATATACTGAAATACACTCAACATAGGATCTACTGAAACCAACATCAGGTATGAGTGTTTGAGTCCAGGTCACCTGTTGATGATGTCACAGGTAGACGATGACAATTAAGTAATTTGAATCTGATGACTGTCGTTGATTTCTGGACTACGAGTCGATCAGCCACGAAACACCAGAAGAAGAACGTCTGACCGTCAGTTTAATTACTGCAACAGCTCAGCTAGTTTTAGCTAACAGCTAACCACAAGCTACAGCTATCTATAAGCTAACAGCTGTACACAAGCTCACAGCTATCTACAAGCTAACAGTTAACCACAAGCTAACAGCTATCTACAAGCTAACAGTTAACCACAAGCTAACAGCTATCTACAAGCTAACAGTTAACCACAAGCTAACAGCTATCTACAAGCTAACAGCTGTCCACAAGCTAACAGCTATCTACAAGCTAACAGTTAACCACAAGCTAACAACTATCTACAAGCTAACAGACACAGTTGTGTATTTACATATCAAACTCCAGAAGCTGAGGGTTAGGGCTAACGCTAACCCTTTTGTAGCAGAAAGAGATAAAAACTACCTTAGAATGCTGAAGAATTGTTTGTGGTTCTCCACAGAACCTTTTCACTCTGATCTGTGTTCTTCTCTGACGCGTGTTGTATAGAGATCACAGGGTTCTTTAGACTCAGTGACACAAGACATCTTCCTGAAGGGAACCTGGGCTCTGAAAATTGTTCTGCTTTAGTGTGAGCCTCAGGAAACACTTTCTGGTTCTACAGAGAACCCTTGATTCACTCAACAGTAGCAGTTATTTGTCAGAACATTTTTGAAAAGGTCCAAACAGATCTTTGTGGAACCATTTCAGCCAATCAAGCAAAAAGAAGCAGAAAAACACCTGCAAACTCATAATCCCAAAGAATGGTTTCAGGTTCTCTTTAGAACCTTTTCATTGATATCTGTTTACTGTGTTCTTTACTGATGGTTCTGTAGGTTCTCTTTGCAGACACAGTTATGTCTTTACGTACCATCTACAGAACCTGGCGGACTGTGTTGTTCTAACAGAGTTCCTCACAGTGTGGAACCATTATTCTGGTTCTGCAGAGAACCTTGATGGTACTTTACAGTCTCTCGTGAGCTGCGAAGAACCATTAAAACTGACAGGCAGAAGAACGTTGACACACTCACCTGTCCGGAGGAGTCCAGGTGAGTCCAGCTGTGTTCGTCTGCTCTGATCCTGCTGTCCTCTCTTCACACATACACACACTCCTGCTGAGACTCCTCCCCCTCACACACACACACACACACACACACACACACACACCACTCTTCCCTGTCTCACCTTGTCTCAGGTATGAAGGGAAAAAGAAGAGAAGAAAAGGTGGAGGAAAAGAGGGCGGAGCTTCATCTGAGCTTCCTTTTGAATTCAAATTCAAACAAGCTTTATTGACACGTCGGCGTTCATCAAAATATCAGTTAAGTAAAAATAATTTAAACAATAAAAAACTCAAAATACAGGAAATGTGACTGAACTCAGATCAGTGACAGTGTTCCTGTTTGATTACTGAGAAAACTATGTTGTTATTGATTATTGATTGGGCCTGATGATAATATACACACAGCTGTGTGCGTGCGTGCGTGCGTGCATGTGTGTGTGTGTGCGTGTTGCGTGTGTGTGTGTGCAGGCTGCAGCATGTCTCTCCGGCATGAGGACGATGACTCATCAGACAGCTGCTGACTGAACGTCGTCACAGGATCCCGTCTGACTAAAGCAGCGGATCAATAAACCGCCGCTGGTTTAATGTGTGACGCTTCATCGGCTCACCTGACGCTCTAAGCACACCTGAGTGTCTGTCACTTTGTTACTATGGCAACAAGGAGCAGCCAGCGCCTCCAGGGGCAGCGTACCCGCGAACTGCTGCTCACTGTACTGTAGCAACTAGCTGCAGTTAGCCATGAAGCTAAGCGACCCTGACAGCAGACTGAACCCTGATCAGAATCATGATCATGAACATCATGAGCTTCACTAACAGCTGAATTTATGTTTTAATACAAAATAAATATGTATTTGTACTGTGTCAGTTAATGTGACGTCATCATTAATACATGTTCACTGTGTTTGTGTAATAAACCTCTGAGGCTGCAGGTCAGACTGCAGTACACACTCCAACCAGCGGGGGCGGAACAACAACACGTCACAAAAGGAAGTGACGTCTCAGTTGTTGCCGTTAAATTGTCCAATCAGAGTCGCCGCAGGAAGTTTAAACCACCACTAAGGAGACGGTGTTTAAGTTTTGTGCGACTTAATGAACTTTAAGGTGAGAAAACATAATTTCTTATCGATTAAATCAACTGATTTTTACTAAACATATACGAGAACACTTTGAACTCCTGCTGAAGGTCGTTGTTGATGCTAGAAGATGCTAACTGACGCGATAAACAGCGTTAGAAACGTTAGCTAACAGCTTCGCCAAACTCCATGTAAATATTTGTCATTTTAAGTTGAACCTGTCAGCCGGCAGACATGTGGGCAGAATATAGTCATGACTAGATTTAATGTGAAACTATTTGATCTGGTCTTTAATCTTTTAAACCAAATCTCACTTTATAACGTTGAGTCTTCAGTTCTGACCGGACAAACAAGATATAAACATATGGAGTGAGGGTGTTGCAGATGAAAATAGGGTGATGTCAGCAAGTTGAAGTTGCATAACATCACAGAGTGCAGGAGAAGTTCTGACCGGACTTAGCTTCGGTCTTGTTCAGTGAGTGACGTGTTCACAGTTGAACTGTGGCTCAGACAGAGTTTGGTTCTGAATCATGGCTGCTCGTACCTGGATGTTACATTACCTGCTCGAACAGGTGAGACACCACCTGCTTTACCCCAGAGCAGCATCTGCAAATATTCCCACTATCCAAAAATCAGCTGTTGTATTTTTAAAGATAATAATAATAATAATAATAATAATAATAATAATAATAATAATAATAATAACTTGTGTTTTCCATCTTAAAGCTGAGGGGATTAAATGTTCAATATTTCTTTATTACCAGATGAACAAGTGAAACCCAGCTGACAGAATATGAATCTTGTAACTGTCGGAAACGGTATTTCATGAGTTAATGAAGTGGTTTAAAAAGTTAATAAATAAGCATAAATTCATAAATAATTTAGAGTATTAAAAATGAGAGCGCAAAGAGAGTTTCAATGTGAGGTCTATTTTATTTTGAAACGAGCGGTCACATGACCTTGTTGTTGAGGAATTGTGGGTAAGAAGGAGACCGCGCTTAGAGCAAAGAGCTTCCGGATGCATGGCGGACGCCTGGTCAGAAAAGAAAACAGACGACACTATGTTCTAGAGGCGCACACGGTAAATATGCTTTTGTTTGTCCGTGTATTATTTTGGTTATTTTTAATGGGACTGTATTCTGTTTTTTATTTTGCGCTGCATTGGCCTCACTTAGATTTTTATGTTTCAGTTTTCACGGTGTCTCAAGATTTTTTGTCGTGTCATCGTTGGAGGAGAATGAGGAGGAAATAAAAAGATGAACTTCTTGACATCCGTATGATTCGTGGCCTTTTTCAAGAACTGGTGTAGCTACAAATCTTAATATCTGTTATTGATTAATGTGAGTGCACATGATACTTGTCACTAGCATTACTGTAAACTGAGGACATTATTGATGATTTTATTACTTTTCATGATTATTGAACTTGGTAGTAGCTGATGAATGATTAGCACATGAGTGCTGTGTTCTGATTGGTCCGTCAGATCCAGGTGCAGTCATGTCTGAGGGGCTGCTGGTGCAGGTGGGATCGTCTCTGCTCTCACAGTAGCTGTGTCCAAATTCAGGGGCAGCATCCTTCAAGGACCCGTCCTTCGCCGCCAGCAAAGGCAGAGTCCTTCAGAGAGACCTGCAGGCTGTCGGCCTGTTGTTAAACGGACGGTCTACCCTTCGCAGCATTTCCTGGTTGCATCACCAGATGTTCCCGCCCCTACCCATACGTCACTATTTATGCAGCCCAAGTTCGAAAGTGACAAGAGGAGAAATTTGAAAAGTTTGACTGTCATATCTGTTCAAGCTTCAGTAATTCCTGATTTCCTTTTTAATCCTTCTCCATGTGGAGGAAGAGGAGAAGCGGCTGGTTTATCTCCGGCTGAGAGGACCGTGGAGAGGTAAACCTGTTATTGAACCCACATAATGTTATCAATATTATCATTATTAGCTAGCTAACAGTTTGGGGTCATTAACATACCGATACATTACGTTAATGCTGACATGTAAACTGCTGATCGCCACTAGGGATGTAACGGTTACCGGTGTCACGGTAAACCATGGTAAATTCCCGACGGTGAAGGTTACCGTTTACGTTTTAATTACCATGGTAACCGCCGCGGTCGGTAACCACGGTGTGGAAAACTCGCGGCGCAGCGTGCAACATGCGCTTGTTATGTAGTGAAGAACACATGGCGGAGGGAGGACGTGATATAGCCGCCCCTCACGGCATTTTTCCGCCTTCAAAGAAACCAAATCTGCAGTCTGGGCGTATTGTGGTTATTATAAGAATGCTCAGGGACAGCTGGTCGAGGATGGCAGCCTGTCTGCAGGAGCTGCGAGAAGGAAGTTGTTGCGAGGGGCGGCAACACATCCAATTTACTTTCACTTTACGACCATCACCCTCAACTGTTCAGCGAATGCAAAGTAAGCTAACCTTAAGCTCAGGTGCATGATGTATGTGTATGTCGAGTTTTCTCTGTCTAACTAGCTTTTGTCACTAATGTAAACTGACAGATTGTGGTATAACTGAACGAAGTTGATCTGTGATTTGGCTCGTTATCTGAACCGCTTATTAACTGTAGATTTCACTTTTTAAAGTCGACCTAATAATTCCCCAAATATTGATGCAGAGCTGCAGTGAGGAGGATCTGAGACAAACACGTACTGAGTGGACTGAGTTAGTGAACGCAGACTGACTGAGATGACTGACTTTCATCTCAGCTCCGTTCACCTGAGCAGCGTCTACCTGTGGCTCAGCAGCCATCTGACCAATCAGACTGACCGAGTCCACTGACAACAGACGAGCAGACAGACAGAGAGACAGACAGCCAATATATATCAGTAATATCAGAAATATATATACCTGTGGATTATTTGTAGAATAGACTATATATATAAAGAATACTATAAACTAGTGAATATAACAAGTGTCCAGATAGAGATAAGAGCCAAAATGGAGTATTCATAATTAATTTAACAATAATCCTTTTTGTTTTGATCTAAAAAATGATCCAACCTGTTTCTTACAAAAGTGAAATGATCTAAATTGTGAGTTTTGTGATCTGTTGGTTGAACCCTTAGTAATAAGTAACAATGACAGTAATAACTAATAATGATTATAATAATACTTTTCACAGAGAGGTTCTGCTGGCCAATCGAGTGCTGCTGCCACTACATCTCATTCTACCTCTGTGACGCAGACATTAAAGAACACGTTTCACAAACAGGCTGCCTCATCACAAAAAGCCAATGACCTATTTTGCACAGTTTTCATACATTCTTTTATAATTATTTAATGTTGATTTTTCAGTGTTTTGTTAAGGTTTTGGATTTGGACTATTTTAATATATAATAAATATATTTAAATATAAATCTTGATGAAATTATTTTTTAAAGTTTTTTCAACATTTTGAAGACATTTTAAAAAATAGCGCGGTATACCGATCACCGTGATAATTTTGGTCACTATTACCGCGGTGTGAAATTTTCACACCATTACATCCCTAATCGCCACTTAGGGTTTTATTATGATTTTAAAGGCATTATATTTAAATTGTTTGGTAGATAGTTTTGTTTGTTGTAATTTATTATGATTATTATCATTATAATTAGAGTATGAAATTATAATTCTTGCCTCTTTCTTAAAACATTCTCAGTGACATGGCAGCCATCTGAGTCAGAACTGCAGACCCAGTTGATGGAGGATGTGGTGGACAGAGGAGACTGGACCCCCAAACACCCTGAGTACCGACCCAGATGATGTCCCACTGACACCATCCAGCCCAGCAGCACTGCAGGGACTCCTGCTCAGCCTGTTACTGTCATCATCTCTAACTGTTTTAATATTGTTCTTGATTAGTGTCCGGGCAGCTAAGCTGCCTGGACACTATTGTATTCCTAGGAATTCTTTCTTCTTTCTTTCTTCTTTCTTCCGAGGAAGTCATACTTCCCATGACCGAAAACTCATCAAACTTTACAGAAATGTCCGGCCCATGCCAGATTTACTTAATTCCAAGGACATGTCAATATTCCTCCTGGGGGGCGCACAATAAGCGTTTAAATTTTAAAAACTTTAAAAATACCGACAAAATCAACAGTATATGCTACAGTTTCGAAACTTTAACCAAACTGTAGCCCCAATACTGCTGAAACTTTAGTCCACTTAAACTCTTTACAAATTATGAAGTCCATCACTCAGTTTTTTTCAAAACCTGTAAAACTTATAAAACCTATCTCCTCCCACAATTTTTGCTCAATTGTCACCAAACTTGCCAGAGAGCATCTTCAGACCGTCCTCCACAACACTTGTTTCTCGGATTTTTGATTTATCAAAAATTAAGCCTACAGTGCATCAACATGTTTGACTGTAAACAGTACTGTAAACATATACTATCAAATTCTTGCTAAATACATTTTCAATCTTCCTGAAAAAAATGAGAATATTTTGGAGTCATGGTTGATGAAGTTTGGCAAATATCAGAATTTTATCTAAAAAACAGAATTTTTGAGAACATTTTGAATTCTGCTCTCATGTGAATAATTGCAGTCAATGCAAGCAGCATTTTCAAACATCAGTTATTCAGTTATGGAGCAAATCAGTCATTTTTAAAAACAAATTACCAACATCTCCATGCTGCAATATGTGTATTTTCAGATTTTTGTCTTGAATTTTTTACAGTGGTTTCAAATCTGCCTGCACAACAGTGAATGGCTTACTCAGTTTGTGAAGCCACTGTTGTATTGCCACTTGCCAATCAGCTCAGAGCGATAGATGACAGTCTTTGGTTCCAGAAGTTGTGAGTTCAAGCCTCAAGTGGTCCAAAATGAACGTTGTTGTCAACTGTCTTGTCTTCCTATTCTCCTGTTTGTTGCTCAGAATTGCCTACATTTGCCAAAAATAGCCCGGACCGACCCATCGCTGCGCAGCAGCTATAATGATTGTTTTTGTTAATAGTTAATAATAATCTGTAAATAGTTATTTATGCTGTAATTTTGTAAATAGTTGTAAACGTTAAGACCTTAATAATAAAAGAAAACATTCATGTCACTGAAAAGTAGCTCTTGATGCTGTTTGCTGTTATAAATTGTACTTAAGCTGTAAATACTGAATGGAATAGACAACGTGTAACAATACAACAATATTTTATTTCATAAATTATATAAAATGAACAATAATGAACAAATAATATAAAAGAACCCATACATTAACTAAATAACAACAGCTATAATGTCAGGATCGTCCTCTGGAGCAGAGAAGAGCCTCTCCATCCTCTCTGCAGCCTCATGTCCTCCTTCATCCTCCTGGAAGCAAGAGAAAAGGTAAACACAAGATCACATTAACACAGCGATGCAAAGATTTACAAAAAGTGACATCAGGACTGACAGATCGGCTATTTATTATTTATTATTATATATTACTGTTCATCTTGGTCCATTTATGTACATGAAGTAAAACGAGTCTATAACATCTCCACAGTCACAATAAGATATAAGTCAACCTCTGAACGTCTAATGGTTGAAAGTAAAACGCATTAAGTTGAGCATTACCAACGTATTTTAACTGATATTTTGAGGTTTTAAGGTCTCTTTAAGTTTAACATATCTGGAGTTTGACGCTCAAATGAGTAAAAACCGAGTATAGACCCAATACTTACATTTAAATGAGAGATCTGCGCCACTTGAGGTCGCCATTATTTATTTATTTATTTATTTATTGTCATTGGGCGCGCAATGAATCTTGGGCAGTTTGTAGCCGCAAAGGATAGTAGCGGCAGTGTTGTGCCTGAACGCGTTCAATGAACGATCGTTTATGAACTCGTTCATATTTTGGGCGAACGTGAACTGAACGTACTGTATTCTGCCTGATGAACGTTATTGTGAACGCGTTCATTCTGGTGTTTGTGAACGGCGCGTTCTCTCAGTTTAACTTCGTTCAACACAGTGCCAGATTCCCATCGAGCCTTCCAGGCAAAAACCGGCTATAACACACCGTGAACAGCCTTAATATGTAGCGGGAAAACACCCAATCTAGCTGTTGTGTATAAAAACGGACGCTGGACGAGAGGTTTGTGCATCTCGCTTCACTTTCGGTCAAAACGAAACGTAACTATTTCAGACAGAAACAGCTGCATATCAAACACGCACTGGGGCATTACCAAACGAACACAGATTAATTCGTCCTGAACAGACATAACAGTTTTAAAACTAAGAAACAGCTGATCACAGCAGTCAGTCCTTCACTTCATCCGCGGACATTAAGATGAACAACGGAACAGCCGCTGAGATCCAGGAGATGCAGCGTCTCCTCGGACTCTGTAGCTGTTTGGTTGTGTTAGCTTGATGTTGTGTCGGCAGGCTAAGGACGGTCGCTACTTTCAAACTAGAAAAATTGTATTTCCTGCGAAAATACAGTGTGAATGCTGAAGGCTGAAGCAAATCTGCTGAATGTACTGCCGAAAAGCTGAAAAAGTTGAAAAGTTCAAGGCCGAAAGAGTTTAAAAAGTTGAACATGTTGATAGCTGAACAGTTTTCTGTAGCTAAACATGAAGCTGAATGTATAAAGAAGCTCAAAAGCAGAAAGATGAATATTTTTAAAAGATGAAATGACAGAAAAGCTGAAGCGGGCTGAAAGACTTAAAAAAGTTGAACATTTTAATTGCTGAACATCAAGTTGAATGTTTGAAGGAGTTGAAAAGGCAGAAAGATGAATATCTGAAAAGGCTAAAAAGCTGGAGACCAAGAGGGCTGAAAGAGATTAAAAAGGTGAAAAAAGACTGAATAAGCCAAAAAGTTGTGGAGTAACAGGGTTGAAAGAGCTTAAAAAGGTGAAAAACGAATGAAAAGGCCGAAAACTTGTAGAGTAAGAGGACAGAAAGAGCTTAAAAAGGTGAAAAAAGACTGAAGAGGTGGAAAGTTAAAGGCAGAAAGAGCTTAAAATGGCTGCATCGTCTATGTAAAGTAAAAGATGTGGGATCCAAATCCAGCTGAAGAAAAGTCTTTCTCCAGATTTTCCAGCTGCTCCCCACTCGAAAGATGATGTCATCCACTCCAGCTCAGGCACTACACACGCACTCTTGAGATACACACGCGGGAGAAGTAGGAGAGCCAGAGATGAAGGGATCCCTATTAGAATGAATGGGAAAACACCTCCCAAACTCTAGCGATTTTTGAAAAAACTGTAATGGTTTTGGCAAAAATATTTACATGATGAGTGAGAGGAGACATGGCTGAACTCGCTCATGTCGTCTTTATTTCTGTCGAGTGAGAAATGAGGGCACAGGAGCGAGAGACAAATCAGGTACCGTCTGCTCTCGGACAGAAATTTAGGCTCAAAATTAACATTGCTGCTTATGGGACGATACTTGAACTTCATGTCGCTCTTGGACTTCTAAATCCAAAACGGTAAGTCGTACATGTGAAACGAGACCATCAGCTGAAAGCCGACAAGATTTCCTACATTTCTATGCATATATTGTCTATGTCAAGTAAAAGATTTGGGACCAAAATCAAGCTAAAGAGAATTTTCGCTCCTATCTTCGAAAGCCGCTCTCCACTCTGGCGATGATGTCACGCACTCTAGCCGACGCAATACACATCCATTATAAAATCAGAAGAGGAGCTAAAAGTTCCTAAAACTAAAACTGCGAACATTTCAAAACCGTACAACATTTTTAAAAACTGAATACATTAGTATTTGAATGATTTGAATGGCTGAACGTATGCTGAAGTTATAGCAGAATGAAATTTGAAAAAATCCCCATAAGGATGAATGGGCAAAATTTTGCAGAAAAAGCTGAATATTTCCAAAAGTATAAAAGGTAGAACTAAGAAAAATAGACGCCATCATGTCCTAAAAAAGCTGAACATTTTTGATATTTGAATGGTTTCAATCGCTCAAGATTTGTAGGAGGAGATAGGTGCCAAAAAGTGTACGGAATCCTGAATAATAACTAGAAAAAATTCAAAAAAGCTAAATTTGCTCCTTTTCTCCTGGAACTGAGCTCTTTGCTTAAATCTCTGATTTTGTTAAATAACAGTAATACCTTACTGAGTCATTATGTTTGTCATTATGTATGTTTTCCCTGAAGCCACTGTATGAACTATCTATTCATTTATTATTTTATTTTTCCCTTTCTTCTTCTTTTTTGAAATTACTTATTATTTATTTACTTATTTATGTATTTTTTTTTTTATTTTTTTTTTGTACTCTATCCTGTACCACAAACCTGAAACGGCACATTGAACTAAAGCACCCGGCGAGCATTTCAAGGTCTGTGCAAGTGAATAAAAAATCAAAAGACATGGCAACAGCGAGCCAAACAGATCCTCTACCCCTCAGATCACATTACCAGTGTGCAGCAGCGGCTCCGCTGTCTTCATCTCCAGCCGCAGCTGGACAGCCTGGTGTTGCAGTATATTGTGGGAGAGCTGCAGCTTCAGTGTTAAAAGAGTTGCGAGAGGACGCTGGCGTGAGTATCGCCGCTTCTCGATCCGTGACAATACAGCTTTTTTCTTTTTTTTCCTGCCAAAAGAAGATAGCCACGTTGTTTTTGTAAGTTCTGAGGCTGTGCTATCACCTTTGAAGCCTGCACACCTGAAGAACTGGCTCCATGGACTCATCTTTCATCTTTCTCCGCTCATCAGCTGTTAGCCCCGTACTCGATGCTCTGTGGGATGTCCATCATTGCTCTGCTGGTCCTCCATCCGCCACGGCCTCGGGGTTGTTCACCACCTGGCTCCGTTCTCGCTCTCTGCTGCTGTGGTCTCCCCCGGCTCGCTGTAATGTTGGATGGTCGATGCTCCGCCGTTGCTGGTGGGTCTTCAGGTGATCAGATCGGGAGCTCCTGGACTTCTGCTGTCGCTTCGCCCCGGGCTCTGTCACTGGGACTGGATCTCTGGGTCTCCTGTGTCGCCCCCGCTGTGTGCATGGGACCTCCAGACGCAAGTTCGCTCCTGGACGGAGGGTGCTGTTCCCTGCGGTGCTGGTGGCGGTGTGGACGGTGGTGCGGCTGTTCCCTCCGTGCTGACTGACAGGCGCTCCATTTATTCTTATATCTTTGCTTCGTTTGTTTTCATATATGTTTATTCCACTTTGTCAAGTGTCCTTGGGTACCGTGAAAGGCGCTATATAAATTAAATCTATTATTATTATTATTATTATTATTATTATTATTATTATTATTATTATTAAAACTGATAAAATAATAGCTGTCTGTGGTTCTATATGGGCTGTGGCAATAATATTGATAAATAATAGCTCGCATCAACATATTGAAAAAAAGAAGAACTATGAACTAGTTCATTTTTGGAACTGTGAACTTAGTTCAAATTTTTGAATTATGAACTATGAACTGAACTAGTTCATTTTTGGAACTGTGAACTTAGTTCAAATTTTTGAATTATGAACTATGAACTGAACTAGTTCATTTTAAAATTTGTGAACTGAACTTTGAACTAGTTCATGTAGAAAGTGAACTTTCCCAACACTGAGTAGCGGTGTGTCCTCCGGGAACAGGCAGAAGGAGGCATTTGTGGGGAGCATTTGAATTGGGACACTTTGAATTTGGACAGGCTTCGCGTGGCTTAGTGACATAATTGCACTTCAAATACGCACTCCGAATGTTGATCCGACGAGCTGAGAGCCGAAAGATTCAACCAGCAGCGACTGGACGGTGCGTTCACTGACCTCAGGACACGTTCATGTCCTCAGGACACGTTCACTGACCTCAGGACACGTTCACTGACCTCAGGACACGTTTGATTCCTGTAGACATACTGAGATGAAGAAACTGTCGGTGCTCAGGGCGTCTCAGTCCTCCAGACATTCAAGATAAAGACATCAGCTAACTGAGTGATGTCACTTCCTGTCCTCTGTTGATGTCACTTCCTGTCCTCTGATGTCACTTCCTTTCCTCTGATGTTATTTCCTGTCCTCTGATGTCGCTTCCTGTCCCTGCAGGTGACCGCTGAAGGCTCCACCTGTCAGCTCAGTGACTTTGCTCCAGGTGTGTCCTCCTTCCAGATATGTGATGATTCACAGTCTACTGCCGCTCGGCCTGCTGGGTAACATTCATCCTGCAGCCTTGCTGTGTTGTTTTTATCACGCAGAAACAACGTCTTCCTCTGACAGTTTATTGCATTTGTACCTGATCAGCAGCTGGACTCTGATCCATCAGGTCCAGACGGACCAGGTGTTTGTGACGGTCTGAGTCTTCACTCGTCCTCTTGGTGTCTTCAGTGTCTCCATCAGACCTCATTCATCACTTAGAAACTGGATCTTCATGATGCTGATGAGTTTTTGATCTGAACCTCAGATCCTCCCGGGGGGACCAGTGAAGACCTGCAGACTGTGGTGGAGTCCGCCATCATCTCCCACAAACCAGCAGCAAAAACCAGGAAGAAGCTGAGTCCCATCCAGGAGACCAGTGTGGAGGCTGCAGTCCACTGGAGGCGGGCCGGGACCAGGACCAGGTACGTAGCCTGAAGTCCTGTTCACATTCACAATTTAACTTTATTTTATGTCAAGAACTCTGCAGAATCTTCATTTCTTTACGTTTTCTTTAGTATTAAAATATGTTAATGAAAAAACAAAGTGGAGCCAGAAAAGATTCACTTAGTGTTACATTTTAAAAACTGTGAACAGAAAATCAATAATATTAAATCAAACACGATCAAACCTTCACACTCTTCTCTGCTGCCTGTTTTAAAGCTCTACTTTACATTGACGAGTGATCAGATCGCCCCCTGCTGGCAGCTGTAGATATGGATCTGATGTTCTGATCATTGTTCTGCTTCCTGTTTCCTCATCGGACCTGACGTCAGAACAAATGATCCAGCAGACAAATTAATAATGTTAAACTTTGTTCAGGTGATCTTTTAAAAGAACAAACATCCTGTGACTCATCACACCTGCTCACGGCCTCTCAGCCTTTATTCTGAGGTCACAGGGATTCTGCCGGGTCTTAAAGTCTGAAATACGTCCATATTGTGTACATAGGTCTTAAATCTGTACGTTCATTTACGCTTCTGTCGTCACCTTCTATCTGTTGTTGTTGTTGTTGTTGTTTTGTGTGAACGTGTCGGTGATTCTCAGTCAGCCTGTGTTCTTCTGTCTGAAGTATCAGCTGTGTAAGAGGCATCGGGTCTGAATTTATCTCTGCACACTTCACCAGTTATGGAAAGACTCGGACTGCAGAATCGGCTCCAACTATGTGAAAGTGTAAATTTAGCAAGTGTTGGCTGAACGACCAGAACTCAGCTGGTTAAAACCTCATAATGGATCTGAAGCGAACGCTCTGCAGGAGCCTCAACCTGGACACACAGGTGCTGCTGTCACACAGTTAGCTTCTAAAAGTCTCCAGCAACCAAGTTCGTCCAGTTCTGCTCGACCCGAACTCAGCGCCGCCTCGCAGTCGGGCAACATTCAAACACCTTCATTTCAGCTCAGACGTTGAAGTGGAGCTGCTTGGAGTTTGAACAACGTTGCTGAACAACCAAAGCAACAAACGCACAGATAAAAACTAAAACTCCTAATCACATGTTAAAGTAATTAAAACTAGAGTGAAATTAGTCCCCTCGATCAGTGTGATTGACAGCTGTGGTGTGTGTGTGTGTGTGTGTGTGTGTGTGTGTGTGTGTGTGTGTGTGTGTGTGTGTGTGTGTGTGTGTGTGTGTGTGTGTGTGTGTGTGTGCGCCCACTAGGGGCCTAGCGGTACCAGACCTTCTCCAGAGTTCTGGCTGGAGGAAGCTTCTCCGTCTATAAAGGAGCTAAAGAGGACGAAGACGTCTTCATCAAGGTCTAATGTATTATTGATTATTTCTGTCTCTCTCATTAAATCCATGTTGATCAGTGTCGATCATTTCAGTTAAACGACAGCTCGGTGCTGTTCTGAAGCTCCAGGTGTGCTGCTGCAGGTCTCCATGGTAACCAGTCTCTTCTGCTGCAGGTGGACCGCTGCTCCGTCCTCTGGGACTGCCACAAGTTCCAGCATCTGGCGCCGGTCTTCCTCTGATCAGCTGTTTCCTGTTCCTGGACGGCTGCGTCACCATGTACACCACGCCCCCCGGTCACATGTTCACTGTGAGTCACTTTGTAGCGGACCCTTGGCGCCAACGACTGAGGCGGAGAGATTCATAACGGGTGCTTAAATGTTATTGTTTGCTGCACCGTGAAAACTACGGAAAGAAAATACAGAAAGAAAAGAAAAAGATAAAATACATGAACATTTTATTCACAATTTCCAAACCCACTTTCAATAGAAAAATAAATGATGCATTTATTGGAAAATGTTTACAATCCTTTGAGTTCCACATACCAAGGGAGCTAGTCGTTTGTTATCTTGAAGGTGCCGTCTGGATAACCAAATTCCCCCTAATAACAATGAAACAAACTTAGGACAGATCGGACCCGATCTAGTTCACGTGTTGGACCTGGTCTAAGTCAGACTGAGTCCTTCTGTCTGCCTGCAGCGGCGTGTTCTTCAGGATGTGGGGAGGTGTTTCCGCTCGTCGCTGTCCGTCCTGTCGGAGCTGCAGGAGGAGCTGGCGACACTTTAGTGTGTGTGTGTGTGTGTGTGTGTGTGTGTGTGTGTGTGTGTGTGTGTGTGTGTGTTTACATGGAGCTGAATAAATCAAATGTTTTTACAGGATCTGTTCTGTCGGCTGTGTTTCTGCTCCACAGACAAGACGATCATTCAGTGATGAAATGTAAACAAGGGTCATGTTATATGATGAATAATAATGATAACTAGAACTGCAAGCAGTTTTGAACGGGGGCCAAGCCCCCCCGCGCGACTCGGACCCCGTGCACCGCATAGCCCACCGAAGTTGGCTCCAAAGGATGCCAGGCTCGGAGCAAAAGTGAGGACACAGGCCAACGTCTGAGCCGTGGCATTCGCTGTAATGGAAAGTGCACTGGAAGTGCAAAAGGGCTAATGTGTGCTGATTTGTATTTGTTGTAATAAGCCACGCCCACATTGACCAGTCATGACCACCTTCGAGATATGGCCTCAGGATTGGCCCTACATCATACCGACCAAATTTCGTAAAAATCGGTGAAGCCGTTCAAGAGCTAAAAACTTCCCATATTTTTAGCGCCCCCTAGAGGACAAAATCCATGACATTCGGCTCATCCCTTCCCAGTGTCATGGCAACCAAGGATCTCAAGTTTGGTGTTAATAGCATTTAGTTTGACCGAGATATCAAACAGTTTCCATTTTTATAGCTAGCTACAGAAATTTGTTCGTTAATGATTTGTGCATTTTTTGACCGAGCAAAATTCTTTTGATAACTTTAGATCAGATCCAGCTGAAGAGTGTACGTGCCAATCGCAAAGTGATTCAGCTCCATTCAGGGAATCCGGGGATACAAGGTTTTTGAATGTGCGACATACGGTTTGGGAGTTATAGGCAAAAACGTGTTGTCCTAGGTTATAGCGCCCCCTGCAGGCGGATATATGTATTTTTTTGTGTCTGAGATATTTGCAGGAGTCTGGACCAACCCTCCAAATTGCAGCGCCCTCCCTTGCACGGTTTAGCCTGCAGCACCACTTTTAGCCGCTGGTCCTAGGAAACGCTTGTGCTTGCATACGCGTTCCCTCGGCCCCTCAGGCTTGGCCCCCTAAAAATCTTTACAGTTACAATAGGGCTCCTAGGACCAGCGGTCGGCCCCTCGGGCTTGGCCCCCTAATGATAATAACACACATCAATGTGTGTTGATGTGTTGATGTCTGTGGTGAGTTCAAGTGCATCTAGAAAAAACCCAATAAACATCCCGTCAGCTCTAAATCTGACGCCTCGGCAGGACTCACACTGATATGTTAAATATATAATAAATGCAATAATCTAATCAGGAGAAGAGGGAGTCAGGATGGAGTTGCAGTTGAGTTGAGATCTGATGCACTCGTCTCTTCTCACACCTGCAGTTAGTTTATCAGTTTAATTATTGTGGTTCCTCTCATGTTCCACGTGGATTTAAAGGAACAGTTCACCTATAAAGTAAAAGCCGTTATCTCCTCCCTCCTGATAGAGAAACAACCAAAGAAACGTCACACAGCTTCATTAAAGTTGATAGAGTCAGACTGTCTCATTTGACTCCCAGAATGCACCAGGAGCTGCCTGAGTAATGAGGTGTGTCGACTCTCGTGTTCCTTCATTAGTTAATTAATCCTTTATTCAAACAGTCTCACTGACATCAACATCTTGATATCTGTACACACACACACTATACACACACTACACACACACACACACACACACTATACACACACTATACACACACACACACACACACACACACACACACACACACACACACTATACACACACACACACACTATACACACACTATACACACACAGACACACACACACACACACACACACACACACACACACTATACACACACACACACTATACACACACTACACACACTACACACACACACACACACTATACACACACACACACACTATACACACACTATACACACACACACACACACACACACACACACACACACACACACACACACACTATACACACACACACACACTATACACACACTACACACACTATACACACACTACACACACTACACACACACACACACTATACACACACACACACACTATACACACACACACACACACTATACACACACACACACACTATACACACACTACACACACACACACTATACACACACTACACACACACACACTACACACACACACACACACACTGTACATGCGTTTCTGCAGCAGGAAGACGCAAACACTTTTGAATTTGTTGTTTGATGAGCCGAGAAAACAGAGAAAAGTTCCTTCGGTGTTCTACAACTACCAGAATGCAACACAGTGACCAATCAACACTTCTGCTGGTGGATGACGGACAGCGAGATGGGCGGGGCTTAGCTTTTGTCTCATCATCATGGCTCTTAGAGTTGATCTGAATAAGTTGATGTTTTGTCCAATCAGGAGGAGCTGCTGAGACTTCAGAGAGAGAGAGGCCGAGCTCTGGAGGACAGACAGCTGGAGGCGGAGCTACAGGCGCTACGAGCCAATCACAGGTCAGACCATTGAAACGTCTCCAACACAGTGAATAAAGCTGCTGATGGTTCACAGCAGAGACACAACACAGTCTGTGGTTTCATAGAAATCTAAATCTATGTTAGAGACATTTGAACAGTGTTGTGCAGTTAGAAGAATCTGCTCGTATTAAAGGATTAGCTGAAGTAAAACGTGACAAAGACACAATTATGATTATCACATTTATCTCTGACTACATCTCATGAATAAATCCATAAAGACAAAAGATTTGGTGTGATAGAAAATAATCGTCTGCAGACACGCTGACTTTATTAAGAAATGGAATCTGTTCAGTTTTGATATAAATCATCATTCTTTGTTCAAACAGCTGAACGTTATGTATTGATAACTGACTGGTAATCGAAAGCTGGTCTGTGCTGGTTGAAAGTCACACAGAGACGGTGTTTGATGCTGAAGCTTTATTTAGAGTTAACAAGCAGAACAGAACTTTCAGTCTTTACATGCAGAACAAAATGACTGTGGTCAGCACTGAGGAGTCCACAGAGATCAGACAGGTCTGTTAAATATGATCATGATCACGTGAGTGTCAGGATGTCAAAGCTTTTACATCAGGGAAGGTTTTAATCAGATTATCACACTGGAACACAACCATGCTGTACTGGACCATCAGAACCTGCTCTCTGAAAACTTTACCTGTGAAGTGGTCCACAGAGTCACATCAGGTCTGAGTCCTGACAGCTGACCTACGGGTCAGCGCCAGCAGAGGAAATCAACATTTTGTATCCATGTAAATATAACAAAGATTATTTACAAGAGTTCACGTGTTTTTACTCAGCGTGAAGAACATCAGGTCACACAGATCAGTGGTGCGACTACAGAAGCTTAAAGAAGCTTTGTGTTTACAGACTTCTGCAACTCAGGAAAAAACTGCGTCATTAAGCATCAAGAAGCTCTCTGTCTCAGCTGGGTCCGATTCTGATGAAGCAACTGAATCATATCAGAACCCAGAACTCATCTAACCTGCTCATCCTGCTCCTACTGCTTCTCTTAGTGCTGCTACGGTTTCTTCTTGGACCTCTGCTGCTCACACTATGACTTCTGTTCCTTTTTTTTTCCGGGGAACTATGAATCCGTCACTGCTGCTGCTGCTGCTGCTTCTGTCCCTGCTGCTGCTTGCTCCCTGTACAGGTTCAAATTCGTTAAAAACACAAACATGTGAAACTGACCCCTGGAATGAGCAACTGCTGCACTGAAAGTTTCCTCCCATATCGTCACAGCGGAAAATGTTTTTGAGACCAATCCCAAATTCTTTCCTACCCCCGAGCCGTTTCAGTGACTGTCTCAAGGCCGTTGAGTCGGGACCAGAGCCAGATCTGGGCTCGAAGACTTTTGTAAACACGAAGGCAACATTATCATGCCAATTTGGAATGACATTGTCTTCAATTGGTTTGATGATGTTCAAGTCATAGCGCAAGTTTGTGCACTTTTCATCACATGGGGAGAGGTAGGAGTAGATGAGCAGGACGTTACCCTGAGCTTTGGGGATCAATTCATCTAAGTTTGTCAGAACTCGCCTTTCTGCATGTAACTGTCCTCCATGTTCCTGTTGTAAAGGTTTGGCTATGACCACATTGTTGCCTCTGTATACACCACCGCGGTTAAGAGTGTCTTTAACATTTCTTCTAGTCCCAACATCGTTCGGGAGGACTGTATGAAGGTTGTTTGGGTCAAGGTTCACTGGGATGTTTGCAGCCAGACTGAACTGTCCGTTTATTCCGTACCTGTTGAAGGTAAAAGATGCAAAAACACACACAGCTGAGAAGCAGTGACACCGAGTGGACGTTTATACTGAACAGCTCATCAACAAACTGATCCGTCCTCCAACAGTTTCGAACAGTTTCTTCACCAACATGATCTGACACAACAGATCAGAGCGACCTGAGCTCGTTATGTTTCTTATTATTTAGGTTAAACTCACTCTTTCCTGATTCCACTGACGATACCAGTCAGCCAATTCTTGTCCACATCAGCCAAACTGGAGCAAGCCGACAGCAAGAACACCAGCATCATCAACGGAAGAGGATTCATCTGCACAGCAGGCAGGGTGAACATCAGAACACCAGAACATCAGAACATTGGATCATCAGAACATTGGATCATCAGAAGGATCTAACAGGCTGATCAAACACTGATGTTACAGTTTTTACCTTCGCTGCTGTTTCCAGTCGGATCGTCTCTACAACTGAAACAGACACAGAACCAGCAGGATGAGAACTGCAGCACAGTGAGAGCAGATAATGTGAACAAACAGCTGGTGGTGGAAGTTCACCTGCTCAGGTGGAGGACGGTCGGTGGTGTCTGTCACAGAGGTGGAGGACGGTCGGTGGTGTCTGTCACAGAGGTGGAGGACGGTCGGTGGTGTCTGTCACAGAGGTGGAGGACGGTCGGTGGTGTCTGTCACAGAGGTGGAGGACGGTCGGTGGTGTCTGTCACAGAGGTGGAGGACGGTCGGTGGTGTCTGTCACAGAGGTGGAGGACGGTCGGCGGTGTCTGTCACAGAGGTGGAGGACGGTCGGTGGTGTCTGTCGCAGAGGTGGAGGACGGTCGGCGGTGTCTGTCGCAGAGGTGGAGGACGGTCGGTGGTGTCTGTCACAGAGGTGGAGGACGGTCGGTGGTGTCTGTCACAGAGGTGGAGGACGGTCGGTGGTGTCTGTCACAGAGGTGGAGGACGGTCGGTGGTGTCTGTCACAGAGGTGGAGGACGGTCGGTGGTGTCTGTCACAGAGGTGGAGGACGGTCGGCGGTGTCTGTCGCAGAGGTGGAGGACGTCGGGTGTCTGTCACGGTGGGCGGTGGTGTCTGTCACAGAGGTGGAGGACGGTCGGTGGTGTCTGTCGCAGAGGTGGAGGACGGTCGGCGGTGTCTGTCGCAGAGGTGGAGGACGGTCGGCGGTGTCTGTCGCAGAGGTGGAGGTGTCACTTTATAAAGACGAGAAGAAGAAGAGGCAGGACGATCGAATGAGGAAGAACACAGAAGAAGTGCTGATGTCATGGCAGTGATGTCATCACCTTGCTGATAAACATCTCCATATTTGGTCATGTTCTGATATCTGTCAATCATACAATGAACCTTCAGATCTCAACTTCATCTCTGTTAACAACCAGATCTTAAATCCTGAAACCAGTTTAAAGTCTGAATCCTGTAAACTGGTTTAAAGGTGGATTCTGTTTTAAAGCGACACTTTAAATCTTTCAGCTGATTCATGTAAAGTAAATGTTACAGCAGGGCGATAATTGACAATCGATCATTTCAGATGGATCAGCAGCCTGACGAGTGTCGAGTCACTCTCAGTCTTCAGAAGTTTAAATATTCTCAGCTTCTCAGCACCAGACGTCGGTCCACCGGGTCTCACTGATCTCACTCGATGGCCCGGTCGTGTACGCAGCCTGAACCCTTCACACATCACACAAGCTTCACCTGCAGACCTGAGTCCTGGTGTGATCGGGCCGACCCAACTCCTGGTGTTATCGGGCTGACCCGAGTCCTAGTGTTATCGGGCTGACCAGAGTCCTGGTGTAATCGGGCTGACCCGAGTCCTGGTGTTATCGGGCTGACCAGAGTCCTGGTGTGATCGGGCCGACCAGAGTCCTGGTGTAATCGGGTCGCTGTGAATGCAGTGAATCTTATTTTTTGTCGACCCGAGTCGGTGGCTGTTGGAACAGTGATGAACAAAGATGTTTTTGCTGAGTTTTATTTTGTGTGTGTTACGTTTGATGAAGATAAAATGGCTGTTCTGTAAATGGTAAACCAGCCTAAAGAGAGTGACGCAGCAGCTGTGGTTCTGAGATGACCCAACCTGAACCTGTCAGAGACTGAAACACAAGACTGACAGTCCAGTCAGCTCCTTTAAATGGTTTAAAACTAGAATGTGGATCCTGTAAAGTGTGAATGCTTCAGAGTAATGAGCTCCTGTAACACAGTCAGCTACAGCTCAGCCTGGTCCGGGTGTGGAGGAGTGGGTCAGCGTGTTGGACACAGATAAGAAGAGACTTCTGTTTAGTAGATGACTGTGATCAGAAACCAGCCGCTGTGGTTTCACACTCCCATCATTTTCAACAGATCAGCTAATATCAGAGGTTACATGACTGGTTTCCCGTTATTGGGTTGCTACAGAGGTCAGTAAACGCACCGTCACTTCCTCATACTGTATCTCAACATTAATAATAATAAAAATAATTAAAGCTGCAAGCAGCGATGAACGGGCCCTCGCAGTCCATGCGCGTCGGGGTTGGCTGCACACCGTCAGTGTTTCGGACAGAGCAGGAAGGGTTACATGTCATTTCCTGTGTCCAACATGTGGCACTGTGACTGTGGCGGTATATTGATATTAATGACGCAGGAGCAAAACATAATTTCATCTGAGCAAACAAACATGTATTTTGTGCTCAATAAATCTCATGTTCCATGTTAATGGCAAGAATAAGCCGTCTCACTCAGTCTTATGTTTCTCACAAACTCTTGCAGTCTGCTGCAGTCTGCTGCACTACACACTCTCTCTTCTGTGCTCTTCTTTGGACGCCTGGAGACCAGAAGCTGAATTCAGACGAGCTGTTTCGTCTCCAAGCACAACGCTTCCATAAGTAGCTGAAAGATTGATTCTGCGTTGTTATGTGGTGTGAACTCTAACAGCCTTCTCTTTGGCCTTGTTATTGAAGTGCTATGGTTGGAGAGGAAACAGCAAAAGAGAATGTAGCTTTCAATGTCCAAGTGTTCAAAGCTGAGCACACAGAAGTGAGAGAGAGCATCGCTCAGCGGTCTGCAGTGCAGCCAGCAAGTTAGTGACAGAGATGTATGACAACTGAGTGAGATGGGTAATTATTGGTTGTAAAAATGGATAATAGCAAACAAGCAAAGTTATTTTATGATTGTATTGTAGCTTTGTTTGTGCAGAGTTCTCAGTCAATATAATGTATGTGCTTCTAAAGTATCTCCTTGTGGAGATATATTGCCACAATTTGAGAAAGAAATATGTCTGTGTATTATGTGAAATCATATGTTTTACTTTGTCTTAGTTACAGTGATGGCATGGGAATGTCTTGTGTCACTGTGCTGTTCCCAACAAACCGTGTGAGTGGGCACTTGTGTCGCTGGGCAAAAAGGCCATTGTAGAAGTTTGTCAACCTGTTTTACGGAGGTTGTGAATGAAGTGAGAATCCTGAATAAGGAGGTTTTTGTAGTGGGAAATTGGAAAGTGGGTCTATTTTGTTTGAGACAAAGTATGCTAACTGAGGGAGAACTCCAGCCAGCTTGTTTCTCACTACTTTGACATTTGTGTGCGATTTTTTGCTATTCACAAACAGTGACACCTAAATTGACAATATACCCTTTTTTTCTTTGCGCCCCTGCCTTTCAAAAAGTCTGTGCACGCCAGTGACGTGGCGCAGAGCCTCAGGGCCTCATGGGGAAGTAGGAACCTGAGTTTCATGTCATTCGGACACACCGATGTGGAGATGCAACACTTCCTGTTGTGACTTAAATCTGCAGGAAGTTGTTTTTTAATAACTTGAGTATTCTTTGGAATATCAAAATTCTTTTTACTACTTTTCGTCAGGAGTGTCAACAGATGCTGTGTGCTAATTTTTGTGAGCATCGGTCAAACGGCCTATGAGGAGTTCGAAACAGGCAATCGTCCACATTTCGCAATTTTTCTGAAAAAATATCAATGAAATGGGCGTGGCCTATATCAGCTGATTCAGTTCAATTCAGTGAACGCGTGGATATGAAGTTTTTGAATATGAGAGATGGTATGTGGGAGTGATTGGACAAAACCCGTTTGACCTGATTATAGCGGCACCTGTTGGTGGACACCTGTCATTTTTGGTGTGTGAGCTACTGGCACTAGTCTGTCCCACCACAGGAATAACACTTCGGCTCATTGTTACAGTTTACATCGGTCAAACGGGCTATGAGAAGGTCTGCTTCACAGGTGAGCTAAAAACACAATCTGGTAAATCACAATACATACAGTGATAAATAAACAATAGTACACAGCACAGGCAACATGAACGAGGCTCCAGTGTGAACGATGACCACTCGGTCAGCAGAGGTCTTGTCTTTGGTACGGAGACTTACGTTTCCATTCCAGCAGTAACATCTCAGGAGGACTTCTTCTGTAGAAGTTAAAGTATGTGTGAAGTTCACGTCCTGTAAACGGTCTCTGCACACCTGCGGTCACCGCTGGTAACTGCAGGTGTCGGTCTGCAGAGTAACATTAATGAGACACCACTGAAGAAGAAGAACTAGATGTTCACACACCAGCAGTCTAATCGATCACTTCATGTTTTGATTGGTTGATTTTTTTCAAACATGTAAAACATGAAATATTTCATAAGAAACATGAAATACTCGGATTACATTTCACACACACACACACACACTCACACACACACTCACACAGTGTGGGACATTGATTATCAGTAGAATTATTGATCGAATCAGTCAGCACTCTTTGCTTGATAATCAGTTTATCGTTGATCAATACTAAATGAAGTCATCTCATGAATAATTCAGTATTTCCGGCTCTGTGAGGTGTCACCACACCTGAGTGACGTCAGTGCTGTGTCAGTGTAATTGGCCCGTCAGAGGAGTGTCTGGCTGCTTCCTGTTTGTGAGCAGGTGAGACACACCTGAGCGGCGGAGGACAACACAGCGGACTGTCTTCACTGTCTGCCACCGTCAAGCTTTTTATTGATTATCGATTGATCGGGACTAGAAGCGCTTCCGGTTCTTGTTCCGACACTGAGACTGTCCGAGCGGAGACGCGTCAGGAGGCGGTGAGCTGAGTCCTTCCTGCTACATTCAGCTGAGAATGCCTTCATCCTCCTCTTCCTCCTCTTCCTCCCCCCTCCTCCTCCTCCTCCTCCTCCTGCCGCTCACGCGGCCCGCCGCCTCAGCGGATGAGGACTCGGTCTGCGGCAGCGGAACTTTCCGCTCCGGTCAGGAGAACTTCGTACTGGACGCGGAGGACGCAGTGACGGCGGGAGCGGCGATGGTGGCCACTGCGCATGTGCAGTTGGAGGAGGAGTGTGAGCGCGCGTGCTGCGAGGATTCGCGCTGCAACCTGGCGCTTCTGGAGCCGCGCGTCAACGGAAACCGCACGTGCGTCCTCTTCAACTGCGTGCGCAGGAACCGCTTCGTGTGCAGGTTCGTGAGCAAGGTCGGGTACCGAAGCTACATCCGGAATTCTGTCTACCTGAAACACCTGCAGGGACCGCGAGGGACAGGTGAGTCCACAACCACCTGTACACAGTACTGGATCAATATCAATCAATATCTATTAATATCAATATCGATCAGTTTGATCTGACAGATCACAGACAGAATGTAAAGATCAAACATCACACACACACACTACACACTACATGCACACATACACACACGCACACACACACTGTGGTACAGTATAGTACTCTCTGATACTAAAGAGTACTACAGCAGTGAACAGGTGACAGGTGACACATCACCATCCAGCTGAGTCAGCTACACACCTGGACTCAGCTGGACTCAGCGTCCTGTCTCATCTTCATCACCCTGAACCTGTACACAGGTGCCCAGGTGTCTGACACTGTAGCCACGCCCACAACCACCTGGTCTGTACAGAGTTCAGTGTTGAGGAGAGAAGTCAGAAGCAAACAAGCAGCTGAGAGAGAAGAAGTGTGATTTTACTCTGCTCAGGTGGAACTGTGGACAGGTGCAGGTCCCTGTGATGACATCACAGAGACAAATCAATATTGAAGTTTAATAAAAACATTAAAGGGATAGTTCGTGTTTTTTAAAGTGGGGTCATATAAAGTACATATCTACAGTCGGTCTGTTTCCTCCCGTAATCACCGATCAGCGCAGCCTCAGTTTGGAGGAGCAGAGAGCCTCCAGCCAGACGCTCAGCTTTGTACTGCAGTGAACGGATCCAGAGAAAAAGCTAAATAAACCACCTAAAACAAGGCTCACCTAAAAAATCTATATCAGTTCAAGTGTACGTTGTATACGAGAAAATTCACACCGCTTCACATCGCCGTCAGACCAGCCTTTCTTTTGGCACTACATTTTCTCAACCGTAGAACCTCCGTATCCCTACGCACTAGCGCAACTGGGCAACAGCTGATCTGTGAGCGGCGGAATACAGCGCGAGGCCCAGCTGCTGGACGAGAGGTTTACTTTAGATAAAAACGAAACTTAACTCTCCGTATCCCTCCGCGTTAGCGCTCATGCCAAACTGAGGCTGCGCTGATCGGTGATTACGGCAGGAAACAGATCGACTAAAGATATGTACTTTATATGACCCCACTTCAAGGAACACGAACTATCCCTTTAAATCTACAGCAACATGTTCAGTCAGCTGTGTGTGTTTTAATCATCAGCTGCACTGAGTCAACCAGTCAGTGACAGTGACATCACTGTGACATCACTGTGACATCAGTGCTGTGTATTGTGTTTTATTTCCGTCTCACTGAACACAAAATATAAACAATAAAAACAGTAAGTTTGATGATGTCACAGGCTGTCATCACGCCCTGAAACAGTTTGAACACTTAAAGACCTCCATCAATAAAGAGATATGTGACATCACTGTGTCTCCAGGTAACCAGGCTCCGCCCATCGCCATCGCAGGTCGTGATGTGGTCATTCAGCCTGGAAAGACGGTGCTGCTCAGCGGCATCGAGAGCCTGGCGCTGGGCGAGGCCCGCATCACCGACTACCAGTGGAGTCTGCAGAGCGGACCTGACGGCGTCAAGATGGAGGTAAGTGCTGCTGAGTCACAGGGGGCGGGGCTTAGGTGAATTCATCCTGCGTGTCCTTCCATGTCAACAAAGTCTAAATCAAGTTTTTTCTGGATGTGGTTCTGCAGAAGACGGATCTACCGGACCAGGTGAGACTCTCCAACCTGCAGCCGGGCAAGTACGTCTTCCAGCTGACTGTCACTGACTCCAACGGCCAATCACACGCCACCAAGGTCGCCGTCCTCGTCCTCAGCCCGGAGCAATCCAGCTGTGAGTGCTCATGGGAAATGTAGTCAACGTTACTGACAGCTTATTGATCAGATAGAACAAAGTCAGTGCAGTGTTTGTGTTGAGTGTTTTCTCACAGATGATCCAGCTCCTCTCAAACTGGTCGGACTGGAATACCTGACACACACACACACACACACCACACACACACACACACACACACCACACACACACCACACACACACACACACACACCCTGAGGCCTCATGTCAGTTTCAGGTTGTAAATCTGTTGAGCAACATGTGACCGTCTGAAGTACTCGCACTGTGGGAATACAGCGTCACCGTGGCAACCAGACACACCCTGTGCTGTGGGTCAATGTGTATGAAGACAGAGGAGCGTCAGAACTGTGAGCAGTACAGCGCGTTCCGTCAGAACTGTGAGCAGTACAGCGCGTTCCGTCAGAACTGTGAGCAGTACAGCGCGTTCCGTCAGAACTGTGAGCAGTACAGCGCGTTCCGTCAGAACTGTGAGCAGTACAGCGCGTTCCGTCAGAACTGTGAGCAGTACAGCGCGTTCCGTCAGAACTGTGAGCAGTACATATCCATCTACATTAAGCAGTGTGCTCTGCGGGTCGAGGTGAAGTCTGAACAATGAGTCTGGAGTTTTTGCTGAAGACAGAGTGACTCTGCTGTCCCGACGTTGGTCTGGAGTTCGTTCTGAGGCTCTGTTTGCAGCAGCTTTGTTTGCTCTCAGCGATGGCGGTACCAGCCGGCCCGCTGATGTAGAAGAGTGAAGTGCTCTTGTGTGCGTTTACCCAGAGAAACGAACATGCATACTATTCTCAGACAGAATGAGGTGATGACATCACCAAGTCTCAGCTCGGCATTAAAGTGATGAATAAACATGAATTCTGTCAAATGTCTTGATACAAACGTGTTCATCAGTGGTTCTGTTGTCTGTGTGACCCGTGGGTCTGGTCCTCACCCTCTCCTCTCTCTCAGTGTTCTGTCGGGCTCCAGTGAAGGTCGGCCCGTGTCGCGCCAACTTTCTTCGCTGGCGTTATGACGCCGAGACGGGCGAGTGTAAGCAGTTTGTGTTCGGAGGCTGTAAACCAAACAACAACAACTTCCTGTCCAAGAACGAGTGTGTGTCTGCCTGCAGCGGAGTTACAGGTAGCACACACACCTGACAGCACACACACACACACACCTGACAGGACACACACACACACACCTGACAGGACACACACACCTGACAGCACACACACACCTGACAGCACACACACACACACACCTGACAGGACACACACACACACACCTGACAGGACACACACACACACACACACACCTGACAGCACACACACACACACACACACACACACACACACACACACACCTGTTGTATCTCTACAGATGATGTTGTTGTCTTTTGTCCACAGTGTCGACAGAGAGGAGCATCCTGCCTGATGGTGGTCAGTCCCATAATGCACCTCTTCATATCAGCTCAGCAACACCTGTAGGATGTGCAGGATAAACGTGTGTGTGTGTGTGTGTGTGTGTGTGTTTTCAGAGGAGTGTGAGGCGGCGTGTGCTCCTGCTCAGCTGATCTGTGATAACGGCTGCTGTGTGGACAGAAGTCTGGAGTGTGACGGCGTGAAGCACTGCAGCGACGGGTCGGACGAGCTCCACTGCACCAAACGTAACAAACACACACACACACACACACACACACACACACATGCTCCAGCATTGACCTTCCTCCTCCTCCTCCTCCTCCTCAGTGAATCACACCTTCACCCGCCTGTTGAACATCGATGTGAACCTGAAGAAAGGTCAGCTGTTAAATCTCCTCATCTCTGAGCACCTGTTAGCTCTGGATGCTAACATGCTATATGCTAACAATCCCCCCCCCCACAGCTCGGTGTGCGGAGCCGCCCCACACCGGACCGTGTCGGGCCAGCTTCTCCCGCTGGTACTACGACCCCATGAACAGGAAGTGCTTCACCTTCACCTTCGGCGGCTGTGAGGCCAACGCCAACAACTTCGAGGACCAGGAGACGTGCAGAGAGGCGTGCCGCGGAGTCACCGGTACCACACACACACACACACACACACACACACACACACACACACACACACACACACACACACAGGGCAGTACTGTGTGTGTCTTCCATCCATCTCATTATCATCATCTTCATCTTCATCTTCATTATCAATAACTAAAGTCAACTTAAATGCTAATTCATCACAGCAGCACACGTCACTACTTCCTGTTTCTACTCACACTTTCGTGTGTGTGTGTGTGTGTGTGTGTGTGTGTGTGTGTGTGCAGAGAAAAGTGTGTATTTCAAAGGGCTGTTTGATCGTTATGAGACGGAGGAGGAGAGCGACTCAGGTGAGAACTTCACCTTCACACTGAACTTTATTTACACTTCATACACAAGATGGCCGACAGGAAGTGACCTCACCGTCTCCTCCTCAGGTAACATAGCTCTGGCTGTCTTCCTGTCGGTGGCCATCTTGGCTCTGTTGGCAATCCTCACCTACTGCTTCCTCAAGTCCAGGAAGAAGCGCTCCCATAGGCCCGTCGCCACAGGCCCCGCCCACGTGACGCTGTCGGAGCAGGACACGCTCGTGTACAACAGCACCACCAAACCCATATGACATCATCACCACACCTGATGACATCATGGCCAGCTGCTGTCTGACATGTCGGTTTATTCCTCTGCTGTTTCTCTTCATGTTCTTTATTTCCTGATATTTCCTCTCAGTTTTTCTTTTTATTTCCGTGGTTTTGATCATTTGTCCTCCTCAGCAGCAGCAGTGTTATCAGTGCGTCAGTGTTGGTGAGAGTGGAAATGAAACAAGCCAAGTTGAGTTGTTTGCTGAGGAGCGTCTGTGTCGTCATATTCATGAGTGTGTGTTGCATGTTGTTACAGTGTGTTGGGTTTTATTGTGTTTAGTTATTTATGACCTGTTTGGTTTGTTCAGCTGTAAATATGAAGTTAATGTGTCATTTGAATCTTCTCAGGGCGTTAATATCAAGTTTTTAATCTTCAGTTTGTTAATAAAGTCTGAGACAAACACAACGTGTTGTTTCTGAAGCCTCCGTGACCACAGAGGGACCACAACCACAACCACAACCACAACTTGATTAATAATCAAACATATTGATCGGTGAGTTTTGTGGATGTTTGAAAAGATTGATGTCAGTTTAAAGAGTAAAGAAGTTGTTGAGGCGTCGACTTCAGACTGAAGACCAGCGTGTTCTGACAGGCTGCAGCTCGTCTGATGAGTCAGAACTCAGACCGGTTTCTGTTTACTGACACACACACACACACACACACACACACTCATATATAGTATAATAATATATCATTAACAGCTTTAGTTATTTTAAAAGTGTTTCATTTTAATTGTCCATCTTATTTAACTACAACTAAAGTTTAATTCAAAGTTTTGAGTCAAAGTGAACGAATGAACTAAAATGCAGATTTATACATAAACATGTTTTTATTCTTCACGTGTTCAACATTAAAGTGACGATCAGATCATGTGACGTCAGTCC
>OZ023172.1:29413771-29553771 GCA_963678695.2 Diplodus puntazzo | reverse complement strand
GTAATAATCGATCTTAACAGAAACACGCCACCTTTGTGTCTCCATGGTAACCTGATCAGATTCATAACCTGACTGACTGCTCAGTGACGTCACAGAGTGGTGGTTACCACAGCAACCAGACCTGGAGCCCTGCCAGAGAGATTGATCAGTCGATCGACAGGCTATTAATCAGAGTATTGATCTGACAGTCTGATCTCTGATGTCTGGTGTCCAGCGGGCGACGGAACCGGTTTCAAACAGAGGTCGCACTGAATGAAGCTTATGAGAAAATGAGTAACAAACCAATGAGGGACGTCATGGGGGGTATCTGCAGTATGAATATTACATGCAGTACTCCAGAATGTCCCACAATGCATTTCACCAGGAAGTGTGCTCGTCCTGTTAGTGACTGACAGCTAAATATTAAAATATAACGGGTCGTGTAAACAGAGCTGACAGGAAGTGTGACTTTTAACTTCACAGTAGGCAAACACAGAGAGCTAATGCTAACACAGAGAGCTAATGCTAACACAGAGAGCTAATGCTAACACAGAGAGCTAATGCTAACACAGCAAGCTAATGCTAACACAGCAAGCTAATGCTAACGTTAAGATCACTCTCATCCAGGTGTTATCCCCCCTGCTGGTCGGAGGATGACCTCATTAATTGGAGACTTGCAGCTGATTGGTTGCTCATGATGACATCAGAACATCCTGAAACTCCTCCCTCTGTGTTCAGTGTGTAATCTTTATCTAAGTGACCCGTTCTGATGTTCTGATGATGTGTGCAACGTTCTGCTAGCTGTTCTCATCAGTCAGAACCGGACTCAGGTCGTCAGCTGGTTCCTGCTGACTGGACAGTTAATGACCTCAGAGGTGATAAAGGAACATAAATCAGATCAATATCAAACAGCTTGAATCAACACGTATTAGAGACTGATGACATCAGCAGCAGTGTTTCTGTGTTTGTACACTGATGTGAGTGGTTTCACAGTCAACACCTGTCGTCAGGTGTGGTATCAGATATCTGTGTGTGTGTGTGTGTGAGAGAGAGAGAGAGAGAGGTGGTCAGTCCAGTTCTTTAGTTCTGACTTCAGTCACAGAAGCTTTTGTTTGTGTTTCACCCTCATGGTTGTCTGTCAGGCGCCGACAGGATCAGGTGACTGAACGTGTTCTTGATGTTTATGTTGACGAGTGCGGAGGTCCAGTTTGTCTCTGACATGGTCAGATTGTTTGGTTCTGATGGAGACGATGACTCAGGTGCAGAATCAGAGAGTGGATCGTGTCGTTGCTGGCGATAAGCAGAAACACACTACTCTGGTGTGTCACAGTGACAACAGGTCCCTGAACGCATCGCCACCTTCACCTCACATCAGCTACCGTGTCCCTGAACGCATCGCCAACTTCACCTCACATCAGCTACCGTGTCCTTGAATGCATCGCCAACTTCACCTCACATCAGTTGCCGTGTCCCTGAACGCATCGCCACCTTCACCTCACATTAGCTACAGTGTCCCTGAACGCATCACCACCTTCACCTCACATCAGCTACAGTGTCCCTGAATGCATCGCCACCTTCATTTCACATCAGCTATAGTGTCCCTGAACGCATCAGTCAGTTCAGTCTGATGAGTCACTGCCTCAGTTAAAGGAGCAGTCTGCAGATTAAAGACCTTTAATCTTTACAGTATAAATGAGGTCAGAACACAAACAGAACAATAAAGGACAGAACGGGGATAGACAGGTGGCAGGGTCCGCCACCTAGAAACAAAGTAAGTTATCGAGTACGAGTCAGAACCACAAAAACATTCTACAGAACACATATTGACTGAGCCCGTTGAAGCTCCATCATGCTTCAGATGAGACGGAACATCAGCGCCGAGCCTGATTGGCTGAACGAGGTCTGAGGAGGTCAATTCAAACTGACAGCTGATCGACCAGAACCACTAATGGTACAGTCACACAGCTGTCGGGTCATCAGTGTCACTGTGCTGTTAATGATGGTGTTGTGTTATTGATGGTGTTGTGTTATTGATGGTTGTGTTATTGATGGTGTGTTGTTGATCATTGTGTTATTGATGGTTGTGTTATTGATGGTTGTGTTATTGATGGTTGTGTTATTGATCATTGTGTTATTGATAATTGTGTTATTGATGGTTGTGTTACTGATGGTTGTGTTACTGATGGTTGTGTTATTGATGGTGTTGTGTTATTGATGGTTGTGTTATTGATGGTGTGTTGTTGATCATTGTGTTATTGATGGTTGTGTTATTGATGGTTGTGTTATTGATGGTGTGTTGTTGATCATTGTTATTGATAATTGTGTTATTGATGGTTGTGTTATTGATGGTGTGTTGTTGATGGTTGTGTTATTGATGTTGTTGTGTTATTGATAATTGTGTTATTGATGGTGTTGTGTTATTGATAATTGTGTTATTGATGGTTGTGTTACTGATGGTTGTGTTACTGATGGTTGTGTTATTGATGGTGTTGTGTTATTGATGGTGTGTTGTTGATGGTTGTGTTATTGATGGTGTTGTGTTATTGATGGTTGTGTTATTGATGGTGTGTTATTGATGGTTGTGTTATTGATGGTGTGTTATTGATGGTGTGTTATTGATCATTGTGTTATTGATGGTTGTGTTATTGATGGTGTGTTGTTGATGGTTGTGTTATTGATGGTGTGTTGTTGATGGTTGTGTTATTGATGGTGTTGTGTTATTGATGGTTGTGTTATTGATGGTGTGTTATTGATGGTTGTGTTATTGATGGTGTGTTATTGATGGTGTGTTATTGATCATTGTGTTATTGATGGTTGTGTTATTGATGGTGTGTTATTGATGGTGTGTTACTGATGGTTGTGTTACTGATGGTTGTGTTATTGATGGTGTTGTGTTATTGATGGTGTGTTGTTGATGGTTGTGTTATTGATGGTGTTGTGTTATTGATGGTTGTGTTATTGATGGTGTGTTATTGATGGTGTGTTATTGATCATTGTGTTATTGATGGTTGTGTTATTGATGGTGTTGTGTTATTGATGGTGTTGTTATTGATGGTGTGTTATTGATCATTGTGTTATTGATGGTTGTGTTATTGATGGTGTTGTGTTATTGATGGTGTTGTGTTATTGATGGTTGTGTTATTGATGGTGTTGTGTTATTGATCGTTTATCACACAGCAGATGATCAGATGATATTGATGGAACATGTGAACCAACAGGAAGTCCTCTGATGATGTATTGATCTTGTGTCCTGACAGTGTGATGCCTGAAGGATCTCTGAGCTCCTCTGATGACGTCCCCATGGATGAAGGTAAGAAGCTCTTCATCGTCTCCTCGTCTTCCTCGTGTCTTCACCACAGCGTATTTTGTTTTTTACGAGTACAGTGAACACATCGTCAGTGTGCTGATGATCACTGAGGTTACTGTTACTAACAGATGAACCTGATCGATCAATTTATGTGTTGATGATGTCATCACAGTCTGATATCTCCTGATGACGTCAATGAACAGTAATGTGAGCTTCTGCTGTTGCCATGGTAACAGAAGTCCTAATCAGAGAGAGAATCTTTGTTTTTTTTGTTGAAGAGGAAACAGGAAGTCACAGACAGACTGACAGTCCTCAGTCACAGTGTCGGTCTGACGTGTCGCGTGGTTCTTGTGTTGATGATGATGATGATGATGATGATGATGATGATGATGATGTTCAGCCTTCTGATATGACTGAACTGTGTTTGTGTGACTAACAGGAAAGCATGCTAGCCAGCTAACCCGTCCTGGTCCATTGTAAACGGACTCACAGTCCTGGCTGCTAGCTGCTGGCTAACAGCAGCTACAGTTAGCAGCAGTTGGCAGTGTGAGTGTGTGTGCTGGGTGTATGTGTGTGTGTGGCTCAGCTGTCACACTTCAGTCTTTGTTGTCGTCTGTGTGTGTGTGTGTGTGTGTGTGTGTGTGTGTGTGTGTGTGTGTGTGTGTCTGTGGTCAGTGGTGGAGGGAACCGGCTGCAGCCGAGGACAAAAGATGTCTGTCTCCCCGTCTGTCTGCCTGTCTGTCTATAATAATATTATGATTAAAAAATAATGACATTGTTTTGATTCTTTCTTTCTTCTCGTGTGTTCTTGTTTGTTTTTGTTCATTAAAGAAGTTGTTTTTGACCTTAGATGTTTGGGCTCTCTCTTTAGTGTTAATGTTTGACCGCTTCAGTGTGTCTGCATGAATCATAAACTCTGTGAGCTGACACACCTGATCAATCAATATTAGTTCAGTTCCTCAGTGAATCATTTCCTGTATTAAACAGTCAGACTTCACGTGTTCAAACAGACTGAAACAGGAAGTGGAATGTTCTATATCAGATGCTTTAATACTTTTCAAAAAAATAATATTTAATTTCCATATCTTTACTGTTACTGCAGCGCGACGTCTGGTGCTGTTACTGCAGCGCGACGTCTGGTGCTGTTACTGCAGCGCGACGACTGGTGCTGTTACTGCAGCGCGACGTCTGGTGCTGTTACTGCAGCGCGACGACTGGTGCTGTTACTGCAGCGCGACGACTGGTGCTGTTACTGCAGCGCGACGTCTGGTGCTGTTACTGCAGCGCGACGACTGGTGCTGTTACTGCAGCGCGACGTCTGGTGCTGTTACTGCAGCGCGACGTCTGGTGCTGTTACTGCAGCGCGACGTCTGGTGCTGTTACTGCAGCGCGACGACTGGTGCTGTTACTGCAGCGCAACGTCTGGTGCTGTTACTGCAGCGCGACGACTGGTGCTGTTACTGCAGCGCGACGTCTGGTACTGTTACTGCTCTGACTGTTTGTTGACTTGGTGTCTGAATATTCAACCTCACTGATCAGAAGGTGACAGCAGCTCTGACACTCCTCACATCCTGGAGGACGCTGTGATGGTTAAACTCAGTTATAAACTGGATGTAGTTCAGAGACGATCAGCAGGAGGCGCCGGCTCCTCCGTCCTCACACTGAGGCTAATAGGATTAAGTCCCGCTTCCTCCTGACAGAGCTTCAGGTACACACTGTCAGACACCTGAACACACTCAGACCACTCGACCCACTCAGACCTGAACAGACCTGAACAGATCTGAAAGGATCTGAATGGACCTGAACAGTACTGGTTCCAGACTCTTTCTGTGCTGTGTTTAAGGTAAGCTGGGATTTTACAGCTTCTACAACAAAACACTTTCTGAACAATTGTTAATAAATGTAGTAGAACTTTATGGTGGAGTGTTCAGAGGGCAGTAACATGTACCTCTAGTCACACCAGGCGTAAAGATATGGCGTTAAAATGTTACTCTGGTAAGTAGATGATACATATGTCTGACTCTGATGCAGCATGTAATCTATAAAGTAACTACTAACTAAAGTAACCAGTTAAGTAACTCAACATGGAACCTAATTACAGTACATGAGTGATTGTGCTTAGTTACTTAGAATCAGCAGAAAATCATCTGAGGAAATAGCTGAACATCTAACTGATCAATGACCAGATCAGCTGATCAATGACCTTTTAATGTATCTGCAGCAGCCAATCACAGGGCTTCATGTAGGGCAGTCAGGACACAGTGAAGGCACATGCTGCTTAAATGTGGTGTTTTTTGTGTGAAGTTTGGTTGGTGGTATCCCTGCAGCTTCACTGCCCCCGGGGATCATGGGTACTGTAGTCTTTAGAGTCTGAGGCTTTGCCCACCACACACCTGGATCCTCCTGTGTGTGTGTGTGTGTGTGTGTGTGTGTGTGTGTGTGTGTGTGTGTGTGTGTGTGTCACTTGAAGCTAATCTCAGGTCACATGACCAGACTCTGTTACCATGGAAACCAGCTGACTTTAATTGTGTTACATAACAACCATCTGTACATTGTTTGTTTGTGTACACTTGTGTGTTTTTGTGTACTCTGGTGTATACTGGTGTACTCTGGTGGATGCTGGTATATACTGGTGTACTCTGGTGTATACTGGTGTACTTTGGTATATACTGGTGTACTCTGGTGTATACTGGTGTACTCTGTTGTATACTGGTGTACTCTGGTGTATACTGGTGTATTCTGTTGTATACTGGTGTACTCTGGTGTATACTGGTGTACTATGGTGTACTATGGTGTACTCTGGTATATACTAGTGTACTCTGGTATATACTGGTGTACTCTGGTGTATACTGGTGTACTCTGGTGTATACTGGTGTACTCTGGTGTACTCTGGTGTGTACTGTGTACTATGGTGTATACTGGTGTACTCTGGTATATACTGGTGCACTCTGGTGTATACTGGTGTATTCTGGTGTATACTGGTGTACTCTGGTGTATACTGGTGTACTCTGGTGTATACTGGTGTACTCTGGTGTATACTGGTGTACTCTGGTGTACTCTGGTGTGTACTGTGTACTATGGTGTATACTGGTGTACTCTGGTATATACTGGTGCACTCTGGTGTATACTGGTGTATTCTGGTGTATACTGGTGTACTCTGGTATATACTGGTGTACTCTGGTATATACTGGTGTACTCTGGTGTATACTGGTGTACTCTGGTGTACTCTGATGTACTCTGGTGTACTCTGATGTATACTGGTGTACTCTGGTGTACTCTGGTGTATACTGGTGTACTCTGGTGTACTCTGGTGTATACTGGTGTACTCTGGTATACTCTGATGTATACTGGTGTATGCTGGTGTACTCTGGTGTATACTGATGTACTCTGGCGTATACTGGTGTACTCTGGTGTATTTTGATGTATACTGGTGTATACGGGTGTACTCTGGTGTACTCTGATGTATACTGGTGTATACTGGTGTACTCTGGTGTACTCTGGTATATACTGGTGTACTCTGATGTATACTGGTGTACTCTGGTGTATACTGGTGTACTCTGGTATATACTGGTGTACTCTGGTGTATACTGGTGTACTCTGGTGTATACTGGTGTACTCTGGTATATACTGGTGTACTCTGGTGTATACTGGTGGACTCTGGTGTACTCTGGTTTACTCCGGAGTATACTGGTGTACTCTGGTGTATACTGGTGTACTCTGGTGTATACTGGTGTACTCTGGTGTACTCCTGGGGTACTCTGGTGTACTCTGGTGTATACTGGTGTACTCTGGTGTATACTGGTGTACTCTGATGTATACTGGTGTACTCTGGTGTATACTGGTGTACTCTGGTATATATTGGTGTACTCTGGTGTACTCTGGTGTACTCCAGTGTATACTGGTGTACTCTGGTGTATACTGGTGTACTCTGGTGTATACTGGTGTACTCTGGTTTACTCCGGTGTATACTGGTGTAGAACACTGGTGTCCAGGTCTTTACTGGTCTGTGCTTGTCGGTACTGGTTTATGCTGAACTGGTCTGTTGTGGTTCATGCTGGTCTTAGCCGTGAGCAGTGAGTCCTGCTGGTCCATCAACACTATGTGTATTCTTTTACATTGATCACAGAAGTGTTTATTGATCTGGTGTTGTGTCTGTCTCTGCTGATTGATGATCACTGATTGATAACCCCCCTGCAGACTATCATTTGTCACTTCAATAATCGGACTCCTGGTGACTTCCTGTAACCATGTTTATATCTGTTGCTATGACAACAGTCCAGCTAAATCAAACATCCTGACGATCAAACAGAATGAGGTTTGTTTTGGTGTTTGGATCAGCTGATGGAGATCGGAGCAGCTGATTGGTCAGAGCTGTGAGTTGCTGTTGTTGTGTTGTAATCTCTGCTGGTTCTTCTGTCATTGTACTGGATTAACAACGTGCTTAATCCTCATTATGACAGATTAGACACACACAAGTGCGCGCACACGCACACACACACACAGTAAAACATCAGACAGGAAGTAGGACATTTAGATTTACAAGTCAGATCAAAGTGTTGTTGGAGCGTTAAAACTCTTCTTCTGTGGTGTTTGGAGGATGTAAACTTCCTGTGTCTCCTCACATTTTAATAAGGTCTGCACACACCTGTGAGCTCAGCTTCAGGTGATCTGTGAGGGATTCTGGGAGTTCTGCTGGGTAACAAGGGGTTAATCCTCCCACAGCGAGGCATTCGAGGCACGCAGGAACTCTGATAATCCTCCCCCTCCTCCCCCACAGACTCACCCGCTGATTACAGTCACTGACAGGAAGTGATGCGTCAACGTGTTCAGGACTGAATGTTTCCTCCTGCGTGTAACCGACCAATCGTGAGTCAGCACAGACTGATAGACGTCAGGACTGAGCTGATCTGAGGTCTGCAGGTGTGTCGTCAGGTAGACAGGAAGCAATCATGACACTCTGCAGACGTACACACATGTTAACACAATGTGGCCATAAGTATGTGGACGTCCCTGCTTCAGTTTCTAAAGAAGGAAACTCTTCAACACAGCCTGATCAAAGTATTGATCAGCTCTGATCAGGATGTCAACTTGATTATTAACAGTTTAATGTTTTTGTTCTTTGCTCAATTAACTTGAATGAAATATATATTATATAATGTCTTTATTCTTCTAAAATGTTTAATATCCTCTGAACCTCGAACACTTTAAATCTCCTGTAAAGCGTCTCAGCTGCTCGTGGTGTCTCGTGTCCTGTTTGGGCCTTCAGGGCCTCCGTAGTGAACGTGATGACATCATCACATAGGCTGAGAATCTCCGAGGAGAAGATTGTAATAAATGTATGAGAGACCAGAAGAGACCGACGTTCATGAGGAAGTCTGAAGCATCAACTTTCATCTTTTCAAATGAAGCTGAGAGTGAAGAAGCAGCACATCCACACTGAGCTGTGTTATTGATCCAGATCAGTCATTCTCACACAGACAAACTGACTTCACATGATCCAGACTGAAACTTTAGCTGCTCCTGAACCAGCTGCTGTCAGACAGAACGGACCAGGACCAACTGAAGAGCTTCATCTGTTCCATCCTCAGTAAACATGTTTATCTCTGATCATTGATGATAGAGGCACTGAAAGAGTTCAGATCTCATTGGTGATTGGATGTCAGTGAGTCAATAACTGATCGATTATCTGCACTTTCTGACATCATGAAATAAAAACATTCAGCCTCGATGTTTCAGAAGTGAATTTAAAATCTCACTGATTTTAACAAAACAGTGAAACTGTGAAGATCATCCATTAATAATGATTAAATATTGCTCAGTAGATGAGTCGGTGCAGACAGGAACTTCACAATCAGCTGTTACTGTTCTCTTTACCTTTTAATTAATATGCGGATTATTTGATAAACAATGTTTTTAATTTCCCACTCAGAAAAATGACTATTATAGTCATGAATATTTAATATTATTGATCAGATGAGCCTTCAGGGAAGACGTGTTCAGCTGTCCACATACTTTTGTCCATATAGTGTATAAACAATAAGTGCACGTCCATTCAGAACTCCCTTTATAAAAGTGCTGTTTTAACCTGACGGCGCTCCGTGAGGTCATCAGTCTGAAGTGTCACATGACGACACAGCATCACAAATACAACATATATAAATACACATATATGAATATATATATGTGTGTATTTTTATACATATATCCTGGAGTGTTTTGTGTCGCGGCAGCTTCCTGTTTGTGTCCAGAGGTGTTTCTATTATTTTGTCCACCACAGATGGATGAGTGTTGCATCAGGACGAGACGTCGTGGTCACAGACCTCCGTTGTGTCTCCAGAACAGTCGGCCATTGTCCTCCCTGTTAGCCCCGCCCCCCCAGACGCTCAGTGACATAAACAAACAAACAACCAGAGTGATTCAAACACATCATTATTTTTAGTGTTATCATTTGTGTGTTTTCATGTTTTAAGTCGGATGACAGATAAACTCTGCTGATGTTTGTGGAGTGGAGTCTGGAGCAGCAGCTGGTTCTGTGGGTCAGACCGGATCCTGATCCGGAGCTAATGTTAGCCCTGTGAGAGCGTCAGGCTCTCAGGGTCTCTCTCTCTCACTCACTCACTCACTCACTCACTCACTCACTCACTCACTCACTCACACACACACACACACACACACACACACACACACACACACACACACACCACAGCCTGAAAGCCTGAAACACTGAAGTTAGCATCAAGCGTACGGCTTTGAACAGGAAGTCAGGTCAGGGTTCTCTCCTCCTCCTCCTCCTCCTCCTCCTCCTCCTCCTCCTCCTCCTCCTCCTCCTCCTCCTCCTCCTCCTCCTCCTCTGTCTGAGGCTCCTCCTCCTCCTCCTCTGTCTGAGGTTCCTCCTCCTCCTCCTCCTCCTCCTCCTGCTCCTCCTCCTCCTGCTCCTCCTCCTGCTCTCTGTAGTAACAGTCGGTGTCTCTTCAGGGTCTCTGAAGCTGCAGGAAAACAGATGTTCTTCTTTTCATGTTGTGAGGAGCAGCTGTTTAAAGTCTAAGGATCATACTGAGCTGATGGGGTATCAGAGGTTCATGTGGCGAGGAGGAGGAGGAGGAGGAGGAGGAGGAGGAGGAGGAGGAGGAGGAGGTGATTTCGCCGTGGTGAGGTGTTCATGTTCAGAGGAGGAGGTGAGGATCTCCTTCAGGAGTGTCGGGGAGGAGCGGGGGCTCCGGAGAGTGTTGGTCCGCCGCTGGTTCGGTGAGTCTCTGCAGAGCGTCGACGTCCAGGTTCTGTTTCAGTCCTCAGACTGTTCTGTGGGTCAGAGACAGAACCAGTCTGACAGAACTGAAACATTGTCAGTGTGAGTTAAATGTGTTGATATGAGTCGTGTTGCTGCGGAGACGTTTGTGTAACGGCTGCAGAGGTCAAAGTTCACGTGTGTGTTTGAATGTAACACTGAGCTCTGACTGGTCGTCTGTTATCATCAGCTGCAGTCCATAAACTGACTTCCTGCTGGGTCAGTGAACGCCTCGCGGACTTCACACTGGCAGGAAGCCAAACAGCTAACGGACAGAGTGTGTGTGTGTGTGTGTGTGTGTGTGTGTGTGTGTGTGTGTGTGTGTGTGTGCAGTTTGAATGAAAACAGTTTTCAAACAGCAGACCAGACCACACACACACACACACACACACACACACACACACACACACACACACACACTCTCAGGTATTTAAGGAGTTTGAATCAGGTTTAAGATGTTTGTGTTTCAGTTTGCATTTATTATTGGTCAGTGATTATTGATCAGTGATTATTGATCGGTGCTGACTATTCTCTATCTTGATGAGTAAATTCGTGTTAATGCTGCATTCAGGCTCCACCAGCAGAACGGAAAAACCTGGTGTTAGTCGGACTTAGAGCTGAATCCTGATGGATGCGTCGGTGTCGGAGCAGCTTTTTGTTTCCGCGTGTTTCTTCTGTTTCGGAACATGAAGAAGTGACTTCACAGTCAGTGAATAAACTCAGAGTCATTCTGTGTCAGAACATTTTCTGAGTTCTGACCTCGGCTTGTTGGTGTCGTCGGGTTTGTTTCCTGTGAGCTGCAGGTGAGGTCAGAGATGGAGGCCAGACGGGTCGGACGGTCCGGATGTCTCTGAGGTTCTGTTTGAATCATCATCATCTTCTTCTTCATCTTTTTCTTTATGTAATCATTAAAACATGAATATTCATGAAACACTTTGAACTGAGATATTTGTTTTTACAGTTTATTGTCTGTGGAGCAGCTCTGAACGTAACATTAATCATGTTAGCTTTAGTTTTCTAACAGTCTTTATTATCATCACACATGTAGCACATGTAGCCTTGTGTGCTAACAGAACTGCATGAGAACAGACTCACTGTGATCTGAAGTGTCATTGTGTTGTTGTTGTGTTTCTGTCTCAGGTGGACTCTCTGTGTCGCTGCTCTTCAGATATTTATCTAAACCTGACGGGTGGTTAGCCGGTATGTTCGCTAACACCGACCCAAACCTCACGGCGGCCATTTTGAGCAGCGAGAGTGTGAAACAGCAGCAGCTTCTTATCACAAACATTCAACACTTCGCCGATGAAGCTCAAAGTGTCGAAGAGTAGAAACGAACAGAACCAACGTTTAGTTTCATCAGAGCTCCAGCAGCTCACGTCTGGCTGACAGTGTCGACGTGCTAACTGGTTTATCTTGTAGCTGTTCAGCTCTCTCTTGTTAATATCTAGCTTAATATTAGCCATTAGCACGTAGCTGCTAGTTAGTCTTTTATGTTGTTAGTTTTTTATTCGTCTTCTATTATGATTGTGACCCTGCAGTTAACATTTGTTTCAACATACATTGAATCACATCATTATTATTAATGTGATTATTTGTTTTAGCACTTTGGACAACAGACCAGTTTTTAAATGTGTATAAAGTTAATTGATGTAACCTGTTTAAAGGAACATTACACTTCAATTTGTGTTGGAATTGATAAATAAATTACTAAATACAGAAATCAGCTGTAAATATTCTTCATACGTTTAAATCAACTTTAAATTACAGTGAAGTTGTTTCCCACCGGAACTCAAAATGGCCGCCGTGGGACAGCAGAAATTAAAACAACAGATCAAACCAATCCATAATCAATCAGAGTTATTGATCAGATGTGATCAGTGTTAATCAGCAGCTTCATGTTCTCAGGTGTGTCTGGGTGGAGGGAACCTGCTGCTTCGCTGTGATTGGATGTGTGTGATGTGATGCGATGTGATTGGCTGAGAGACGGTTTGTGTTCACCCACTGCAGACTGTTTAAACAGGTTCAGTGAGCTGCTGTGTTGCTCAGAGGCTCCTCAGCAGAGATGTTTGTGTTGTCACATACATCAAAGTAATCTATTACATTTGGATTACTTTGATCTAGACTACTTTTATTATAAACCGTTTTGTGATTAATGTCAATGAAACACATAAAGTCAGTGTTTCCTGTTTCTTTCACACACCTGACTGAGAGTTACCTGCATCCTGAACCCGCCTCAGCACAATGTGACCTTCCTGTTCTGTTGGTTCTGACGGTCCGTGTTCAGGTTCTGATAGTCTGTATTTATCTCAATGATCCTGACGCCAGTTTTCAGGTGTTCTGTGTTGACTCACATGAACCTGAACAGAAACAGGATCCGTCTGCTCGTCTTCAGCCTGAACAAACCTGTTCACACGGATTCTTTAAATTCTTCAGGCCGTTGAAAATAACCTGAAACCATCCAGATGTTTCAGACGTCATGATTCATGAGGGGGGATGACTGAGCCCGACAGAACCAGTCATTAACTGGTACCGGTTTATTTTTAGTTCAGGGAGTTTTTGATAACAATAATCAGTGTATGACATCATGAAACTGCCAGGAACAAAAACTAACTCATCAAACTTCAAACGGGACTCAGAAGACCAGCGGCCATCTTTGTTATGATGTAACCTCAATCTCTTTTTGTGAAAGTGATCACATAAAGACTTTTACTGTGAAAGTCTCACAGTTGTGGTCATGATAGGACTCTTATTGTGAAAGCCTCTCTCTCTCTCCTCAGAGTCGCCCCGCCTTTCCACCGCCTCCATCAGCAGTAATGAGCGCGCTCCGTCGGCCACGCCCTCCGACTCTTCTGACCGACGCCCGGTGAGCCTGATCTCCACGATATCCTCGGGATCCGGATCCTACCGAGACGACAACCTCACCCCGCCGCCGTCCACACAGACCCCCGACCTGGACCTGAGCCCTGGAGGGGGCGCTGCAGAGGGCGAGTCTGACCGGAGGGGGCGGGGCCTCACCCTCATACACAACAACAACAACAACAAAGAGTCCGCGGCAAGTCGAGCCTCCAGCCGCCGCCAGCAGGTGTCACCGTTCATAAGCAGAAGCATGGCGCCGAACCCACAGCTGACCTATCTGGACCGGGTCGTCATGGAGATCATCGAGACGGAGAGGATGTACGTCAGAGACCTGCGCATGATCGTAGAGGTGAGTCCTGATCCTAGAGGGGAGTCCTGATCCTAGAGGGGAGTCCTGATCATAGAGGGGAGTCCTGATCCTAGAGGGGAGTCCTGATCATAGAGGGGAGTCCTGATCATACAGGGGAGTCCTGATCCTCAAGGGGAGTCCTGATCATAGAGGGGAGTCCTGATCATAGAGGGAGTCATAGAGGGAGTCCTGATCATAGGAGTCGATCTAGGAGTCCTGATCATAGAGGAGAGTCCTGATCATAGAGGAGTGTCCTGATCATAGAGGAGAGTCCTGATCATAGAGGAGTGTCCTGATCATAGAGGAGAGTCCTGATCCTAGAGGAGAGTCCTGATCATAGAGGGGAGTCCTGATCCTAGAGGGGAGTCCTGATCTTAGAGGGGAGTCCTGATCCTAGAGGGGAGTCCTGATCTTAGAGGGGAGTCCTGATCATAGAGGGGAGTCCTGATCATAGAGGGGAGTCCTGATCCTAGAGGGGAGTCCTGATCATAGAGGGGAGTCCTGATCCTAGAGGGGAGTCCTGATCATAGAGGGGAGTCCTGATCATAGAGGAGAGTCCTGATCATAGAGGGGAGTCCTGATCCTAGAGGGGAGTCCTGATCATAGAGGGGAGTCCTGATCCTAGAGGGGAGTCCTGATCATAGAGGGGAGTCCTGATCATAGAGGAGAGTCCTGATCCTAGAGGGGAGTCCTGATCTAGAGGGGAGTCCTGATCCTAGAGGGGAGTCCTGATCTAGAGGGGAGTCCTGATCATAGAGGAGAGTCCTCAGCTCCGCCGCTCGCTGTTTGTTTTTACAAACCAACCGCCGTCATTAACACCTGACAAACACTGAACACGTTGATGCTGATGGAGTTTCTGTGTCCTGGTCGTCTGCTGGACAACAGCAGGACTGTGTTTGTTCCGTCGGGTCGTTCTCTGAGAAGACGGGTCACAGCGAGTCTCCTCACATGCAGGAAACGTAACACTGGAAGAGTTACTCTTCAAAATAAAAGCCATTGACATTGGATGCTACAGGATTTAGACAGACGTGTATATAATTAACTTTAATGATCGTCACATTTTCTACGAAGTCTACAATCAAGAAAAACAAGAAATAAATCTGAATACGAAAATATGACTCATGATATCAAAAGATGTCAGAATCTTAATTCTGCAGGTGAAAACTTTAATAGTTTGTGATAAATTTAATTAATGTTTCTTCATGAAGTTTTATTCATGAGCTGCTGAGTCAGCAGAAACATCAGACCGACCCGAACAGACCAGGACCAACCAGGACCGACCAGAACGGACCAGGACGACCAGTCTCTGAGTCCCTGAGAGTCTCTGAGCGCCGCCACTAAAATTAACTCGTTAAGACCCGATTAAGTTCTTATGTAACACTGACGATCAGTGATCCTGCTGAACACACACACTCACACACACACACACTCACACTCACAGACACGCTCACTCATACACACACACACACACACACACACACACACACTCACACTCACACACACTCACACTCACACTCACACTCACACACACACACTCACACACACATATTTATTAAATTAGTTGTATTATTTAAATGAATTCTGAGAATAATTAATTTAAATGGTGAAACACAAAAACAGAAACTGATTATTGATATGAAATCAATAATTGGTTTATGTGACTTTAGTAAAAACAAAAAAACATGTGAAATCAAACTTAAAGTTAAAATGTGACCACAGTGATCCAGACAGAAGTAATCAGATTACTGTGGCTTCATCACAGTGACATCAGTCTGCCTCCTGCCGGACGGGCCAGAACTCAACTGTTTGTGTCTCTCCCCCCCGCAGGACTACCTGGCTCACATCATTGATCAGTGTGATCTGTCGATCCGTCCTGAGCAGGTGTGCTCTCTGTTTGGAAACATCGAGGACATCTACGAGTTCAACAGGTGACTCAGTGACTAGTGAAGTTCTGCTGGTGTCTGCAGCTCCAGATCCAGCAGAACCGACAGAAGAATCAAAGTTCAGATCACTTCTGTTATCATATTCTTGTTATGATGTCAGATTCTTCATTTGTCACTTTGTTTCATCCACAAACTGATTTTAACTGTTAAAGTTCAAAACTTTATTGAGACAAACTGATCCGACAGCTCCACCTGCTGGACCGGTGGTGTCGCCACACCTGCTGTCAGCGCAGATCAATATGAATATTAGATATATTCAGATTATTTCCTTTGATGGACTGAAGATTTAAAGTAACAAAACAATAAATCAATGTTAATTGAAACAATCCAGCCGCATCAGTCTGTTCTGGAGGAGGTGTGACGAGGTCCAAAGCTCCAGAACCGTAACTGACCGGACCTGTGAGTCAGCCTGTTGTTGTTGTTGTTGTTGTTGTTGCTGTCGTCATGGTAACGGTGTTTCCTGTCGACAGCGAGCTGCTGCAGGCTCTCGACATGTGTGACAACGACCCGGTGGGCGTCGCCAGGTGCTTCGTCATGAAGGTGAGAATCATTCATCAGCACTTCAGTTTGAACAAAAATCTTTATTTATGATTATTTTCTACAAATTAAATTTGTTGAACTCCTTCATATTAAATCAGTTTTCACCAGTTAGAATCAATCAGACTGTAACAAAACCACGAGGCAGTCGTTAATTGCTTGGTTTCACATGACGTCACATTGCTGCTTCGCGAGAGCGCGAAATTCAGATGGAGGGCAGGAAGTGAAGTAGCTGAGGATCCGCCGTCTGAAAAGGTACTGGACCAGCAGCCAATCAAGACGCGAGCTGTTTCTCCGTCAGCCGTACAGCGCTGCTCTCAGAGCTATCTGTAATACTTGTGACAATTTTTACTCACCTCCAACTCGCTCTGTAACGCATACAGCCCACTCTCTCGCCGTCTCCAGGACTTTTTCCATAGTCGTTTTGTTTGACCAGTAATAGGCCTAAAACAACCACCACTGCATCTTCCGGTTCGTCCGCCATGTTTGTTTACACTAAAGTCACGTTTAACCACGCGAGATTTGTAATATTGAGCGTGAAGAACCTGATATCCTGCTGAAGAATCGGTTAGTGTGTGGTGTGCACTACAGAGAACACCACACACTATAAGATCAGCAGAGAGAGATCTTGTACGATCTGTCTTTTATTATCATCAAGTGTGTGGTCTCATAATCTGTGAAGGTTTGAAAAATCCTGTAGTGTGTACCCGCCTTAACTCCTGGTACCTGTGTCTTGAAACGGGATCTAAATCCGTACAATATGGACTCCCTGCAATGGTTTCCTCCATGGACGTATTCTCCATTGTTTACTTCCTGCCCTCCATCTGAAATCGCGCCGCCTTCCAGCATCATCATAATCACGTGACTGACACCCGGCTATTATCAGCTGTTTTGAATCATTCACTCATTTTCTATCATTGTGACAATTGTGTTGTTTGATTTCATGACATTAAAGATAAACAACACAAATTCATCATCAATAACTAATTATTAACATCAGGATGTTTCTTTGTTCTGGATTATTTCATTTCTGAGAATAAATTACTTTATTAATATTTCATAGTCATTGAATGATGTCACAGTGTGACGTGTACTGTTGTAGTACTTTTACTTCATTTCCTGCAGTAACACTCCGTCATGTCTTTGTCTCCTTTCAGAGCGAGTACTTTGAGATCTACACACAGTACTGCACCAACTACCCAAAGTGAGTACTGACGGTCTGCAGACACTATATTCATACTGCAGTATCTGTTCACACCTCTGTGCATCTGGTCACACCTCTGTGCATCTGTTCACACCTCTGTGCACCTGTTCACACCTCTGTGTATCTGTTCACACCTCTGTGCATCTGTCCACACCTCTGTGTATCTGGTCACACCTCTGTGTATCTGGTCACACCTCTGTGTATCTGGTCACACCTCTGTGCATCTGGTCACACCTCTGTGTATCTGGTCTGACGGTCTGCAGACACTATATTCATACTGCAGTATCTGTTCACACCTCTGTGCATCTGGTCACACCTCTGTGCATCTGTTCACACCTCTGTGCACCTGTTCACACCTCTGTGTATCTGTTCACACCTCTGTGCATCTGTCCACACCTCTGTGTATCTGGTCACACCTCTGTGTATCTGTTCACACCTCTGTGTATCTGTTCTCACCTCTGTGTATCTGGTCACACCTCTGTGTATCTGGTCACACCTCTGTGCATCTGGTCACACCTCTGTGCACCTGTTCACACCTCTGTGTATCTGTTCACACCTCTCTGCATCTGGTCACACCTCTGTGCATCTGTTCACACCTCTGTGCATCTGTTCACACCTCTGTGTATCTGTTCACACCTCTGTGTATCTGTTCACACCTCTGTGTATCTGTTCTCACCTCTGTGTATCTGTTCACACCTCTGTGTATCTGTTCACACCTCTGTGTATCTGTTCACTCATCTGTGTATCTGTTCACATCTGGTGAATGGACACTGATGGTACAATCAGTGTTCCTGTTCACACCTCTTTGTTTCTGGCTGATCACACCTGGTTCTCTTTATTTACACAACCTTTTCATTAATCACAGCAGCTTCTATCCAAGCACACCTGACTTCACTTATTCACACCTGATGTTAAAAACAGGGTTCCCGTTCACACCTGTTTGTTTTGCCCCCTGTTGCAGTTCGGTTGCAGCGCTGACGGAGTGCATGAGGAACAAATCTCTCGCCAAGTTCTTCCGGGAGCGTCAGGCTGCGTTGAAGCGGTCGCTGCCTCTCGGCTCGTACCTGCTCAAACCGGTTCAGAGGATCCTCAAATACCACCTGCTGCTCCAGGTAACCAACACACCTGAGTGATGTCACTGACGATGATGGTGGTGATGATGATGACAGTGATGATGATGATGATGATGGTGATGATGATGATGATGATGATGATGATGCTGCAGGAGATAGCGAAGCACTTTGACCCGGAGGAGGAGGGGTATGAGGTGGTGGAGGAGGCGATCTACACCATGACGGGCGTGGCGTGGTACATTAACGACATGAAGAGGAAACACGAGCACGCCGTCAGACTGCAGGTCCGTCACACTCAGTACTGATACTTTACTCTCTGCTTCTACTCCATTACTTTACCCAACAGCTCAGACCTGCAGCTGTTGTGACGATGCTAAGCTAACGTCATGCTAACCTGTGTGTGTGTCCTTCAGGAGGTTCAGTCTCTGCTGCTGAACTGGAAAGGGCCAGACCTCACCACGTATGGAGAACTAGTTCTGGAGGGAACCTTCAAGGTCCATCGAGCTAAAAACGAGAGGACGCTCTTTCTGTTCGACCGCATGCTGCTCATCACCAAACGCCGCGGAGAACACTATGTCTACAAGACGCACATCTCTGTGAGGACCACACTGTTCTACACAGAACCTCACTTACACACCAGACACTCGAACACATGAAACATGTGTTGGGTCCACGACATCACTTCTCACCCACCTATAATTCACCAATTAGAATGATTGATTATTGATTACCGATTGAGGATCAAAGAGAATTCATCTGAAAGAATCTTTCAGGCTGATAAACATCCTGAGTCTGTGACATCACTCTCTGTTCGTGTGTGTGTGGTGTGTGTGTGTGTTGTGTGTGTGTGTGTGTGTGTGTGTGTGTGTGTGTGTGTGTGTGTGTTTGCTGTCAGTGCTCCACTCTGATGCTGATTGAAAGCGCCAAAGACTCTCTGAGCTTCAGTGTGACTCACTACAAACACCCCAAACAGCCTCACACTGTCCAGGTGAGACTGTCTGCACCTGTTCTTCACCTGTCGTCCTGTCTCACACAGTATATTTACATGTTATTGATGCTGTGATGCGTTCAGAGTTGTAAAATATAAACATGGTGGATCTCTGTGTTAATGAAATCTTTGTTTGCTGTAAATGTTTGCAGGCGAAGACGGTGGAGGAGAAGAAGCTGTGGGCTCATCACATCAAACGCCTCATCCTGGAAAATCACCATGCCATCATCCCACAAAAGGTCGCACACCACTATCACCAGTATCACCACTAACACCACTAACATTAGCATCACTACTAACACCACTATCACCAGCATCACCACTAACACCAGTATCACCACTAACACCAGCATCACCACTAACACCAGCATCACCACTAACACCAGTATCACCACTAACACCAGCATCACCACTAACACCAATATCACCACTAACACCAGTATCACCACTAACACCAGCAGCACCACTAACACCAGTATCACCAGTTTACTGTTTGTTATTTTGCTTGTTTCAGGCTAAAGACGCCATCTTGGAGATGAATCCTACATGTGAGTAAATGTTAAACATAAACATGTTGTCTGTTTTTATTAATTCTGATGTATAAATGTATATTTTAATCTCACAGCTGATTGAAGTTGAGATCAATTTAACAAGCAGACAGAAAGAACACAAACACTGAATGTTTGTACTCAGTTATGTTGTTGTTGTTTATTGTTGTTGTTGGTGTTGTTTATTGTTGTTGTTGTTTGTTGGTGTTGTTTATTGTTGGTGTTGGTGTTGTTTATTGTTGCTTGTTGGTGTTGTTTATTGTTGTTGTTGTTGTTGTTGTTTATTGTTGTTTGTTGTTGTTGTTTATTGTTGTTGTTGTTGGTGTTGTTTATTGTTGGTGTTGGTGTTGTTTATTGTTGTTTGTTGGTGTTGTTTATTGTTGGTGTTGGTGTTGTTTATTGTTGTTTGTTGGTGTTGTTTATTGTTGTTGTTGTTGGTGTTGTTTATTGTTGTTTGTTGGTGCTGTTTATTGTTGTTGTTGGTGTTGTTTATTGTTGTTGTTGGTGTTGTTTATTGTTGTTGTTGGTGTTGTTCCCCCTGCAGACCCTCCCAGGTACCGCTACAGTCCTGAGCGGATGAACAAAGCTCTGTCCTTTCAATCGGACGAGTTTCCACGAGAGAGAGAGAGTCGCCAGGGACGACGACAGTCAGGTACACACACACACACACACACACACACACACACACATACACACACACGCCCAACATGAAGGACTTCCTGTTTGGGTCTTCATCAATATCTTCTTTGATCTGTACATGTTTGTTTTGTTCTTCAGAGCCAATCAAACAAACACTGAAGAGCAACAAAGGTAAACAACACCACCACTTCCTGTCTCGTGCTGCGTTCACTGACCTCACAGAGTGCTCAGACATCTGCTGGTCCCTTTAGTTTCATCTCGTCAGATTCTCTCCATCCTGAGCTCATTTATCTGTTAATTGTTTTTAGTATTTTAATCACATGACTCTTCAGGTGAGACCAGAACATGCAGAAAACTCTGACAAGAAACTGGACGAATCAAACTGTCTGTGTCGATGCTTCGAGACAGTGTTGTGTTTGTTATTGTATCTGTTACCACAACGACCTCGCTGCCACAGACTGACTGTTGTGATGAACGAGTTCAATCAATCTGCTGACCTGAACATTTTACTGTGTTTAACCATCTGCTCTTTTTCCTCTGCTGCTGACCCTCCTCTTCATCACAGCCGTCGGAAAGGTAAGAGACGAGCTGCTCATCACACACACACACACACACACACACACACACTAAATAATTGGGGTCTGAAGACGAGATGTTTGAATGCTGTGTGAAGCTGTCCTCCTCACTACAGCTCCCATCATGCATTGTGCTAATTATGGGTGTGGCCTCTGGAGCGTCCCGTCACCGAACCAGAACCAGTGTTCTCCATGGTAACGGGACACTGATCCTCTGCTGTGGTCGGTCCTTCATGAAGATCTGTTAGCGTCACTGCTGTTGTTAGCTTCCTGAGCTAACCCTGCTAACGTGCCGCCGCTGCGTCAGTTCTTATGATCTCTGTTAGTGACGGTGGTTCTGCTCCACAGTAACCTCTGCAGGACACTCAGTGGTTTCAGGGACTAGTTATTTTAAGCCAAACCGTGATCTTTTCCTGAACTTAACCAGGTAGTTTTGGTCTTTGGCCTTTATTTTGAAAGTGTAACCAGACAGAAGTTAACACATCCAGAACCAACATGGCCGCTGGAGGAGGCTGTGATCAAACTGCGTCGTCTCACTTGAACTTGATGGTTTATTATTATTATCTCCTCCACAGACACATACAGGCTGAGAGGAGCTTTAGCTGATTCTCTGCATTAGTGCTACAGTTTCCTAAACAAGTAATCAGATTACATAGAGGTTATATAGAGTAACCCAGGGGGGCCGAGGAGCAGATGGTCCATCAGTCCTGTGAGCAGGATGAGCAGCGTCCTGCAGCACTCAGACAGTGAGGGTGTGTTTCAGCGACACAGATGCTCTCTTCAGCCCGCCACCAGCCGCCAGGCCGGGGCCGAGCGAGCCGAGGAGGAGCAGGAGCATGAGGAGGAGCATGAGGAGGAGGAGCAGGAGCTGGAGGAGGAGAAGGAGGAGCAGGAGCTGGGCAGCAGGACGGATTCCCTGGAGCGACTGCTCTGCAGCGAGGAGGAGGAGGAGGCGGGGAGGTTGTCTCCTCAGCGGTCTCATCAGACAGAGGACGGCGAGGTGGACGACCTTCTGCTGGAGGACGAGCAGGTAGACGACTTCGCCAGCTCGGTGCTGGCTGCCATCTCCTGCTGGCACCTCAGGGTCTCCATGGTGACGGTGAGGCTCTCTGCTGCCAGCTTCAGGTTTCCTCCAACATGGCGTCCTCCACCCGTCCGCTCCGTAACACACTAAAGAGACAGATAACAGTCCCACTGATCACTTGCTGTCAGGAGCTCTCAGCTCTCTGCATGAGCTTCATGTGTGGAACTAACAGCAGCTGGTGACGGACTTGAGCCTCAGTCTGAGGTCCAGCAGTGGTTCGGACCGGTCACTTCAGGTTGTGGCTCACACTAATAACCTGAACTACTCTTTCCTTCATTTCATTTCATTCTACTTTACGGAGCTTCACTTCAGCTGACCTGCAGCTTTGGCATCATGTAGTCTGGTCCGACTCTCCTGCCGAGGAGCTGAACTCTGAACAGAACCGAGTCTTCAGGTTGGATCCAGTGTGCTGCCGCTCGGTGTTCGGTTGCTGTGCTGCTTTTTTTATTTGCATGTTTGGTTTAGAGAATGAGTTTGTGCTCGGTGTGAAGCTGCTGTGCAGGATTTATTACTTCATTAACGGAATAAAGGGTCAGTTCACTCAACAGAGAAACTTCCTGCGGTGTCAAAGCATGAAGCGGTTTGATTTCTGATTTCTTTCTACTTTCAAGCTCAAAGTATCTGAAGATGTTATTTGAAGATGTTCTGCAGGTCATACAGAAAAAAACAACACATTGTTGGAGAACGTGATTTTTGTCTGGTTTGTGTGAAGTGACCCTTTAATGACGAGTACACAGAAACACAGCAGGTTGTTGTTTGTTGATGATATGAAACTATGTGACTCAATCGTCTGTTATTAAAGATGAAGTTGTATTTGAAGTTCATTTTTGTCTGTTTGTTGCTGAAGGAGGCGGACGGCGACAGCGTCTCTTCTAACGGCTGTAATAAAGAAAATGGCCGACTTCCTGAGGAAGACGAGCCGGGTGGAGCTGGACCGACGTGTGAGCAGGTAAACATGAAGTGAAATAAATAGAATGGTTTCTGTATGAGAGCAGCGCAGCAGCACATGACTTGGATTCAACAATATCCATGTGATCAATACGTCCCTGAGAGGATCAGTCAGCTAGTCAGGTTCCGGATCAGGAGACAGACCCGTTAACTCTTCAGCCGGATCCTTCTCTGGTTCAGTTCTTCTTCTTCTTCTCAGGTCTTAAAACTGAGTCGTGTCCCTCAAACCTGCACTTCAGAGTTTATGTCCCAAACATTCTGAGAAGTGGAAGTACTTGTATCCTTTTGGACCGAGGCGGTTCAGTCGCTGGTCCTGGAACCACTTATTTGCGTTTCGACAGTCAAAGAAGTTGTATCTGCTCAGTGAAACTGGTTCAAGAGTGGCACCAACACTTTGCTGGTCTAGAACAAAGAATTGGGTTATCGTGACCAACTGAAACTGCTTATGACCACCATTTTGAAAACTAGAGCTAGTGTAGCTTCTTCTGACTGAAGATTTTCACTATCTTCACTCATCACAGCAGCAGTGGACCGACGCCAGTCATGTTTGGATGCAGGTGTAGGTAAAGCCGGGAGCAACACCTGTAAAGAGCCGATGTCGTCCGCCGTAGTTGTTCCTGGCAGTGCTGGGAAATGTATTCAGACGTAGACGTATACAGTGACTGAACGATGAGACTCTACGATGGCTCTCTTGCCCGTGGAAATGATCCAGTTCTTAAAAGGTTTACAGGTTGAACCAGAACCAGAACTTGGTTTGCTTTGGTGGTAAGGGAATAGTACATTAAATATTTTCCACTTCTGATTGTTGTACTTGTTCTGGATTTACTCCTCTAGGCCTCCACAGATGAGCTGCCACAGGAGAAGCTGTCAGAGCCTGAACCGACAGAAAACCCAGAACCTGAACCGTCCTTTGATCCAGACAGTTTGCCCTCTACACATCCAATGATCCCAGTGTCTCCTCAGAGCTCAGAAGAACTGAAGCCTGAAGGAGATCCAGAGTCCACAGAGAAACCATCTTCTGCCACGACAGATTCGGATTCAAAGACTTTGAGTAGTGAAGAATCCTCAGAGGATGAGGACGACGTGAAGGAGTCAGCAGAGAAACAGGCTGAAACCAGCATCCTTCCCTCCTCTGTCCTGGACAAAGCCAGCGCTATCGCTCAGCACTTCACTAACAGCATCAAACGAGGCAGTGTGGCCCAGGACGATGCTCGGTCCATCGGCTGCGCTTCACCACGGCTACCCAGTAGGACCGGCAGCTGCCTCAGCCTCTCTGCTGAACCCACCGATGGACCTTTGCGATTCAACAGTATCTGTTCTGATCCTGCAGAGACCTTCGGCGTCACAGACTTGACCATGCTGTCTCCTCGGGATGACAGCCTCTGTGACGCTGAGCGAAGCATTCGGCGGAGACGGGACTCCACTCTGTCCAAGCAGGACCAGATGCTCATCGGCAAAATCAAGAGCTACTATGAGAGCGCTGAGAACCAGGGTGTCACCTTCAGCCTGCAGCGCAGAGAAAGCCTGACCTACATCCCGACTGGGCTGGTCAGGAGCTCCGTCAGCCGCTTCAACAGCATCCCAAAGGATGAAACAGTCCAGACCAATCCCTCCGACTCGACCACACCCTCCAGCCTTGACCCTTCTTTAGCAGGGTCAAACATCCGGGGGCACACGATCTCTAGTGAATCTTTGGACTCTTGTAAGTCTGATCAGAGAAGAACAGATCCAGAAGATTCAGGAGAAAGCCAAATGTCCAGATCTCAATGTGTGCAGGACAGTCCACCTGAGAATGAAGAGTTCAGACCGTCATCTGAAATGATTAAGATCTGGCAGACAATGGAGCGAGAGGTCACCAGATCTCAGACTGAAGACAAAGGACGTGAACGATATCGAGAAGCTCCACGAAGCTCCAGAGCGACTGACGTCAGCCTCTCTGACTCAGCAAAGACCCAAAACAAAAGCTGTGACCGAGAGACTGGAGCGACTGACCTCAGCACCATCACAGAGGAATCCCAGAGTCCCTCACCCCTCAAGCTCAAAGCCTCCGCTGTGAATCAGAAAGGAAGTGTGAAGGACTCACTGAAGGTGTTCGGGAAGGACAATGTCGTCCTGAGGGCTCCGGTTCCCCGAGTCTCCCAGCTGAAGGTTGAGGCAGAGGAGGAAAGGCCCAGTGAAGATCCAAACCAGCTGGATGAGTTAGACAAGACGAAGAGCAAAGTCCTTCATCTGGCTCGTCAGTACAGCCAGCGAATCAAAACCACCAAGCCAGTTGTCCGCCAGCGGAGCCAAGGCCTCCTGATGGGCAAGAAGAGCTTACCCTGCGTGGTGGAGGAGGAGAGTGCAGGTACTGTGACCTCCTGTTGTCTCAAGGTGCCTTCAGAAGTCTGAACTTATTAAATGCTGACTGCTGATGTGTGCTCCTCTGTCGGACTCAACACAACATGTGTCCGTTGTGTTGAGTCCGACAGAGGAGCACACATCAGCAGTCTGGAGTCTGAAACAGCTGAATTAGACTTTGATCCTGATCTGTTGTATGTTTTGCAGGTAAACCCAGCCTGACTCTGCCGCTGGTCTCTCATAAAAAGCCAGCTTCTCTGGCTCTGAGCCCTGTAGACCAGAGCCAACCTCTGACCCCCGGCCTCATCTGCAGCTCGACAGGTAACTCCAGGGTGGTCTCTCCGGGCCGGGCTGGCTCCTGCAGCCCCAGCAGTCCCTCCCAGTCATCCTCCATTGAGGGCTTCGACTGGCCTGACGTTCAAGAACTCCGCTCCAAATACTCCAACCACAGTCGCTCCCAGAGGAGTCTTGTGAGCCGGGGTCACTCTCTCCCTGAGCAGATGTATGACGGCGGTCTGAGGAGGCACTCCAGCTGCTCCTCCAGCTTCCTCCCTGATGGAGCGTCTGAGGAGGTTTCCTCAAACAAGCCTCGCAGCAGCCGGGACGCCGGCAGAGAAGAACGCAAGACACGTCTTCATCGGGCCAATTCTCTGGACCCTCGGCTGAGTGGAGCACAAATGACTGAGCTGCAGAAGCTCCAGGATCGGGCTGCTGATGTCGACTACGATGGTTACTACGTTGCAGCAGAGGCGCCGCTACCAAACGACCCCAAACACAAGATGATCATCATGGAGAAGCTTCCAGAGCCGGATCCAGAACCTGCAGGATCCAAAGAGGACGATGAGGACAACTATGTTCAGATCCGTTCACCGACCAGCAGGGAGAAGATCTCCATCCTGGCCGTCATTGATCGCTGCCGGCTCTATCAGGAGTCAGATGAATATAAACAGAGGGAGGAGGTGAAAATCAGAACTGAGCCGGTGAGGTCCCACGAGCCCGACACCGTGGCAGCATCCTCAAATGATCCGGATGACGAGTCCCAGAAAACGAGCTCAACCTCCGGCCTGAAGACAAAAACCGGTCAGCAGAGCGTCGTGAAAAACCTGAGAGAGAAGTTCCAGAGTCTGAGCTGAAGAAACAATTCCTCAAAACTTCTGAATTCATGAAGCCAAAGATTCATTGATAAGAAGCAGAATCCGACCAGTATTCCACAGCAGAGAGGAAGATTTGTGTTCAGCTGCTGAGATTCTGACTGACTGTAATTATTCTTCAAGGTGAACAAAAAGCTTCAATGTGATTATGAAATATTAAATCAACCCAAAGTCTCTCCATCACACAATAATGTGTATAAAAATAATTTAATGAGTTTAGAAGACGACACGTCTCTCATGATGACGGCGACTCTTCACTGAAACACCAAAACCAGTTTTCTTGAAATCTTTTCTGTCATTTTGTAGATAATATCTAGAAACATGTAAATATCTTTATACGTCCTCGCGTACACATTCCTGTCAGACACACTGTTTGTTTAAAGCACCTTTTGTACAGGAAGTTATTCGTGTTGCACAGTTCAGTTCTGGAAGGTTTCCCTCTTCAGCTGTTCTCAGAGATTTTATGGAATCGTCACTACACGAAGGGATCGCTCGTCTTCTTACCGTCGACTCTGCAGCTGTAAACGTTTTAACGCTTCAGTGTTCAGATTTAAGCTCGTGTGCTTCCAGAGGACTAACCACTCCCTGTGACCTCACAGGAACAGAACTCTGTTTTCTGTCTTCACATGTTTGCAATTGATATCAGTCTCATATCCGTGTGTCCAGTACAGACAGAGATCCAGGATGTGTTAGCCTAGCTTAGCACAAAGGCTGGAAGCAGGAGCTGGATCAGAAGAGATCCTCTGATTTACCTGCAACATGTATAAATGTATTATAGTCTTTAACCAGGTTTCTTTATTGAGACTATTCTGTAACTTTAAGTCAAACCTCATTACTTCCTTTCAGTCTGCTGATGATTCTTCTCTGCACTGTAAAGTTCTGATCCAAACAGAGACCGCGAGCTCACGTTCAGCTGTGCGGCCTCGCTCAGACAGAATCAGATGTTGTGGTGGTCAGCGCCTCCGTGTCGGCCATGTTGTGAACAACCCGCCGACCGGCATCAAACAACGAAGAACAGTGACTGTCCAGCCAGGAGACGAGAGTCCACCAGACCCCACTGGTGCTGACACACGATGCATCACACTACACAAAGAAGTGTCTGTAGCAGTGAGCTGCACCGCTCGCTCCACCACGACCGACCCGACCTGCTCAGATCACCACAGGAGGCTCTTAACCCCGACCCGTAATATTTGTGGGTCCTGCAGCGATCGCTGCACACAGACAGACATGGAGACTGAACGTCACTTCGTTCCTTCATGCAGCTCGACAGGACGTCAGCTTGTGTTTCTGCGACAGTTCACTCTGCTGAGCCTCAATGAGGTGAGGACGGCTGGGTCCACCACATCAGCTGGTTCTGTGTCCGAGGTCACTGTGACGGTCCGGTCCTCCTCCTGTGACGCCGCGTGAACTGGTGCCAACTGTCATAGTGTCAAAGTCATGAACAGGATGAATCGATCGATCAGGATGAATCGATCGATCAGGATGAATCGATCGATCAGGTTTCTCTGGTCGTCTTGATTCTGAACGTTTGGAGAGGAGCCGCTCGGATCAGCACACGAGGATCTGAGCGGCTTCACGAGGAGGAAGATAAATGAAGGGATGATTTTAAAAGATGTTCAAATAAAATATCTAATTCCTTTTTAATATTAATCTTATTTATGACGCGGCTGTTTTAACTTCAGCAGCAGTTTTAAAAAGGTCAAAATAACTTCAACGAGTGATCGAAACTATTTAACTTCAATAAATTGTGATGAATTTATTTTTTACATTTTATTTGTTGTTGTAAGTCTATTTGAACATTTTTTATGATTTGTTCTTTTGTTTACGTCCTGAAGCGTCGGTTCTGTTCTGCTTACACACTTAAACTCGCACAGCTGATTCATTCTGCTCAGTGGCACTGTGCCAGAACCGGGACTGGAACCTGTGACTTCTCTGTAACCACTGTCAACACACCTGACCTGTGTGTGTGTGTGTGTGTGTGCGTGTGTGTGTGTGTGTGTGTGTGTGTCTGTGCGTGTGTGTGTGTGTGTGTGTGTGTGTGTGTACATGTTTATATGACCTCAGTCCGTCTCATGATCGTGTGTATTGATCCTCAGGATTACTCTGATGATGTAATCAGATACATTCATGTCGTCACTGTCCTGATGTGAGTATTCTGATATTAAAGGTGCAATATGTAAGAATCTGAGTTGAAAACATTCATAATATGATTAAAGTGATGAGATGAACGCTGTGACCGCTAGCTGCACAGCTAATTGATGTAGCGGGCTAACTGCAGCTACAGTGAGCAGCAGTGAGCGGCTCGCTACATGCTGACCTGTTCAACATATTGCACCTTTAAAGCGAGTTAACTTGAATACTTTGTTACTTTCAATGACTTCAATGCCAAACATTCAAATAAAGACGAGAGAAAAGAAGAAACAGAGTTTTTATATTGACGTGTTTTCTGCTTTGTGGTATATTGATCTCATTTAACTGCCACATGGCTGTTCTGGTACGTATGCTTGTTGGACCTCTGTGAATACTGTCAGGTTGGAGCTGTAAGTCACCTGAGTTGTTTTGTTGGCGCAGTAAAGTTCAGTGAAGGCGATCACTGTGTCGGCCTCGTCAACACACAACATGCTTCAAAGACATTAACAGTGAATTTCCTCCCAGCGGAGGTGGTGGTTTGAACGTAATGATTAACTTTGTTACTGTTTCATCTCTTTTGTCCAATAAACGACCTCAGAACACGTCACAATACCAACGTGTCGGCTTTTATATCACAATAATTGTGAATATAATGACAGCCGCCGGGAGGCGGAGCTTTGTGAAGCGGCTGCTCTGATGAACTCATTTTACATTAATGTTAATTACTGATATAAACACAGAAAGCAGTGAAGCCTCTTTGTTCTGAAGAATGCAGACAGAAACAGGAAGCAGGTTCAGATGTGCAGTAGAGGACCGGTTCTGTGCAGGTCCAACATCACCAGCCATGACTCACAGTCCAGATCAAAGTCATGCTAAGCTATAAGACTTGCAGCTCCGCCTTCTCTGATCAGACTTTCAAGTTCAGGGTGTCTCATAAAGTCCAACATGAAGAATCTGAAGACAGGAAGTCCACTGTGGTCTTTTTGTCTGAGCTGCAGGTTTGTTTTCTTTCTGATTCAACACAAACCTTAAGTTTTAACATCCGTACAGATCGATGAGGTCAGTGACATCTTTGTTCAGTGAGATCCGGACAGGTAAGAACTGTAAAGTCACCTCTGGACTCTGAACAGGGACGCTGAGACTCAGGCTGAGACAAGACTTACAGGCTGACAGTTTATTTTGTACCTCAAGCATGAGCAGAGGAAAGTTACTGGCTAGATTTGAAAAAAAATGTTTTTTATTGTAACCAAAGTTGCAGAAATGCATTCAGACCAAGTGTTCGTCTGTCCCTGAAACCATCAGGCAGTGGAAGGTGTGAACACCTCCAGGAGGACGACTCAGCTGTTCACCTCCTCTCTGAAGTATCTGCAGAGGGTTAGTGTTACTGTTTCTCCATCATCTCCCATAGACTTCAATACAGCTGACACCACCGTCTGGAACCACAGTGACGTGATGAGCCTTCCTTCTTTTTTGGGTTTTCTGTTTTATTTCTAATAATGTTCGTCCTCAAGTGTCATGTTGTGTTACTTCTTTCCTGTTTTGTCACCTGTGTTTTAAATTGCTCGACTGGTTGCTTAGAATCTGAAGTTAATTAATGTTCTGTGTTCTACACGTCAACAGCTCACACTCGGGTTAATTCACTTCAATAGTTTGGAGTGAAGCAGCTGTCCTGATGAATCCCGAGCTCCATCAGAGCCGCTGAAAAATGTTTATTTCAGAAAATAAAGTTTAACTCTGTTTCCTCTGTCAGAGGCAAATAATTAGTTCACCCTTTATTATTGTAATAGAGTAAGATGTTACAATAAATGAATAAATAGTTCTGTGCTGTTAGTGACAGTTAAATCCCTACATGCATTTATGGCTAATGTAACAACAGGCTTCAGCTTTTATAATTAATAAGATATTATTTGTCAATAACTGAGGTTTAGACAGATAAACTCACCGCTGCAACAGGTGGAGAAGAAGAAGAAGAAGAAGAAGAAGAAGAAGAAGAAGAAGAAGAAGAAGAAGAGGTCACACTACATGCCCTAAACTCTTTACTGAGCTTGTTGCTGTAGCAATGAACGAAGTTAATGAACAGATGAATGAGAGCTCAGTATTATAAAATACATTCAAAATAAAATAAATCTAATCATTTATGTTTTATTGTCAGAGAGATCGTTGTGCTCTATGTCAAATATCTGATGTGAGGATTTCTTCCTTTCTTCCTTTCCTTTGGCTGATTGCAGATATTGATCCAATATAAACACGTTTGATTTTAAGACTCATGTGATGTAATTATTCTAACAGCAGGGTTCGAGTTCACTCATTCTGTCCTCTGCACATGTTAAATACAATACTTCTAAAATGTGTCAGCCACATTCACTAAAAAACACTTTGTCAGGTGATCACCTGCAGCGCCTCACTGACCTCAGACCAGCACAAAATGTTAACTGTAGATGGAAGCAGACATTTTGTTTTACAGTCTTCAGTGCCTGATACAAGCTGTGCTGATATTATCACTAAAACAACAACAACAATAACAAGTACAATCAGTTTTCATCTGTAAAATATTAATCATTTACTCTGAAAATCAAATCAGTTTCTGTGTAGGAACCATTTTCTCACCAGCTCTGGTTTGATATATAACATCTGACCCGGTGCGGTCCAGACCACTCCGCTCCAACACTTAATCTATGTCCAGATCTCAAACAAATCCAGGTCCACATGGACCAAGCTAGTCCTTCTAGTTCTCATGGACCTGCTCCCATCTACACCCCCTCTCGCTCCCTGCGGTCTCCATCAGCAGGTTTACTGGCAGCACCAGTCATCAGTGGGTGCCAGGACTTCCTCCCATGCTGCACCCAAACTCTGGAACTCCGTCCCGCCTCACATCTGCTTACTGGACTCTGTTACAAAATTCAAAACTGCTCTTAAAACACATCTTTTTAAACTAGCCTACTCACTCTAACTGCATCAACTGCACCTTATGTTTGTTTCTAAATGTTGGTCTTTACTCTTTACTCAGCTCTGCTCTAACAAATGTTTTTATTGTTGACTGTGCTGCTGTTTTTATTCATGCTTGTTGTTTATTGATTGTTTTTGTACTTGATGTAAAGCACCTTGAGTGCCATGAAAGTAAAATAATCAAAATAAAATGTTTTATTATTATTATTATTATTATTATTATTATTATTATTATTATTATTATTATTATTATCATTAGTCCACATGTGGCTACATGTGATGGTTGTGAGCCTGTTCCGGTCCAATCAGATCCAAGCAGGGCCTGTAACAGACACTGGACCAGGTTCTGTTTTAACAACAATCTGTATGTTACATTTACAGCAGAGCTGTGCTGTTATCACACAAACATCAGGAGCACATCATTACATCACAGAACTGGAGTCACGTTAGTAACGTCCGTGACGGCTGGTACCGTAACCTCTGACCCCGCCCACCCGGCGGACGTGTTAGAGGACAGACACGTTTAACGGTCTGTGTGTTCATCTGTCTGTCCGCAGCTGGAGCTCCGAACCGGACCTGACCTGAAGTCCACTGATGTGAAGTGAGTTAAAGTTAATTACAGTTAATTAAAGAGAGTTAAAGAAGTTAAAGGGATTAATTTAATGGAAGTTTGACGTCAGACGTCAGAGTCCCGCGGTAAGATCAGTGTGAGCTTCATGTCTTCGTGTCGCAGTGAGTTTAATTCTAAAGTTCAGAGTTCATGTCAACACATCTGTGATTAGAAAAGTCTCCTGTGATGGTGAAACGTTTAGTCCCGATGTGCCGAACTTCGTCTGAAAAATAGTTCATTTAGCACTCTATCGATAACCAGCTTCAGTAGCTGTCCATTCATTTACACGGAAACGCCTCCTGAATCATTATTGACCACACTGTTATTCGGCATGCATTAAATCAGCCACACATTCTGATTTAAGTGAAAAGATACTGCTTTTGTTTTGTACTGCTGAATCAATCTGAGTCTGAGACAGACCACCGCGTCTCTGACAGACCGAAACAAAACGGACGTTTAATAGAAATTAAAATCGTTCTGGTGAATTTTTCCCATCCCGAGTTCAGCAGAATACTGTCCGTGTGTCGACATTATTCACATCTATATTCTGCTGCATGTGTGTTTTTGCTAAAGTGCAGCGAGACGTTAAATCCAGGGAGTTTTGAAGGGAGCCTGGTGTGAGTCTGCTGGGTGTGTCAGGGAGCAGCAGCACCTCAGCAGCCTCTGATAACACACTGATCAAACACCGCTGAGTGACGTCACTCTGCTGTCCTCATCAATCACTAAACATGAACTTTGTCAGGACACAAAGTCGATTTGATCAGTTTTCTTGCAACTTCCAAATTTCAAATTTCTTCTAACTTTTATATTAATCCTGCTAATGTTAAATGTGATTCTTCAGTGTGAACACAAAACAAGGGTTTTAGTCAATAATCTGAGTTTTAAAGAGACTTTAAGTAGTTCATCTTCTAACACTCTTCTTGATGGTCTGATAATATTGATTATATTTCTGTTGGAAATATTGAAATATTCTCACTGGGTTTATTTCACAGGTCTGTTGATTTATCTCCGCTTAGAAAGTTAAATTGAGCTTTCTGATGTTTTTCAAAATGTATTTAGGAAATAGATATTCATTGATCGTTCATTCATTGATCACGTCATTGATCTTCATTTCTACATATAGTTATATACACAGTTTAAAGTAGAGAAGTACACAAAGTATTCTTCTCTCATTCTACTCTTCAACTTCTTTATGGGAAGTTCAACATAAATACATTAAGTCACTATTGTTATTATTATTATCATTGATATTATTATTGTTGTTTGTGTTATTGTTATTATTGATATTAATATTATTGATAATATTATTATGAGACAGCAGCTTTTCTCAGCAGAGTGATGATCAGAAGACAAGCAGAGAGTTCAGCTCCACCACGGCTGGCGTGAAGGAATTTCTCCACCCACTCCATCTGTCGTCACACCTCACACACACACACACACACACACACACACACACACACACACACACACACACTCACACACATACACACACACCTGAGAAGCGCGGCGCTGGGCTTGTTTCAGCGCAGTTTCCTGTTTCTTGCTGTCAGATCCAGATTTGGTCAAATGTTTACCTTCACAGCACAAACTGCTGTTTCAATGATCCTCTGTGTGATAACCATGGAGGTGTGTCGATTCTGATATCAATTCTAATACTTACTGATTCTACTCTCCATGACATGAGAAGATTTTAGATTACTACTGCAGCTGAACTCAGACACCACGACTGTGCGTGACTGTTTGGTGTAATGCATCAGAGTCTGAAATCTACAGAGCAGTTTAATTTTAAATTTCCCATCAGACCATAAATCACAACTGTTTAACCTCTGACCTGCTGTGCTGTCACTGTTTTCAATAAAGCACAAAAACCAGCAGAAACAAAATCAGTTAAAATGCCAACAGACTGAGACAGAGACTCCTTTATACACTCACATACCATCAACACAATGAGTGTGTGTGTGTGTGTGTGTGTGTGTGTGTGTGTGTGTGTGTGTGTGTGTGTGTGTGTGTGTGTGTGTGAAGATCAGCTGATGTTGTTAAAGTCTCCATCAGCATTCTGCTGGTTAAAATCTGTGACTCATTCATGTTTCACATTCTGATGAGTCTCATTAAGAACACAAAACAAATCTAAATATATAAATATGTATAAATATATACAAATATAATATATTCTCCAGGAATCAAATGAAACTAAGTGGAGATTTATTATTAACATTTTTTATATCATCAGTTTTTATTCATGTGATTGTTTCATAAAGTTATTGTTGTGTAGTTGTTGTGCTATTAGTGTGTGTTTGTTGACCAGACGTCCTGTCAGCTCAGGGGACCAGGTCTTTGGGACGTTTGAAGACACAACTGAGTCATCTGAGACCAACAGACAATAATCAATACTGAAGAACAATAATTCTATCACTGCCCAACAGGTGGAAGCTGATTATTTCTGGTTATTTCAGGATCAATAAAAACCTCCGTCTCGTCTCTCTGCAGCTTCTCGTCATCATGACAGCAAAAACAAAATGGGAGGCAGTGAAGGAACGCGTGACAGGAAGTCCCGTCCACGACCCTGACGCCGAGCTGGAGGCAAACCTGGAGAATGCCGACCCCGAACTCTGCATCCGCCTGCTGCAGGTACAACGCTGCTTCCTGGTGGACACTGCAGGATGGACTTCCTGTCTCTGACTTCCTGTCTCTGACCTCCTGTCCCTGACATCTCTCTATCCCCTGCAGGTTCCCACGGTGGTGAACTACTCTGGCCTGCGGCGTCGATTGGAGGCAAGTGATCAGGTGTGGATGGTGCAGTTCCTCGAGCTGCGGGGTTTGGACCTGCTGATGGAGGCATTGGAGCGACTGTCCGGTCGCGGATGCTCTCGTATTGCTGACGCTCTGCTGCAGCTGACCTGCGTCGCCTGCATCCGAGCCGTCATGAACTCGTCTGAAGGTTTGCACTTCATCCTGGACAATCAGGACTACGTCAGGACCTTGACCCATGGTAGGTGCATCAGGTCACCTTCCATTGGTCCTTTTGTTGTCTCCATGGTGACGAGTCCTCGCTCAGGAGGACATAAGAGACCCTTTCTGTCAACAGGAGTCCTTGCTTCTTCTTTGGGTCCTGACTCATGTTTCATGTTCTCTGTTCATATTGGTTGTTGGAGACACCTGACCTATTCTCACCTGTCCTCACCTGTGTGTCCTCAGCTCTGGACACGTCTAACGTCATGGTGAAGATGCAGGTGTTTGACCTGCTGGCAGCTCTCGCTCTGTTTAACCCTCTCGGACACCACCTGGGCCTGGACGCCCTCGACCACTACAAGGTGAGCTACAGCTGACATCCACCTTAAAGGAAAAGCCACCTGCTCAACACCTGAAGCAGCTGGAGACTTGATTTAAAACAGAAACATCAGATGTCTCCATACAGCTCGTCTGCTGTGATCACAGCCTGCAGGAGAGAACACATCACAACCTGATCTCAGACCAGATTTACACCTTTATTAACATGAAGTCTTCACTGCAGTGCATGTTAAACCTTCGTTATCACTTGTATTATTTCAGTTTTAACCACAGTAGCAGCTCCACAGAGGAAGACATATCATGAGCTGCTAGCATCACTGCAGACTCTTTATATCTGTTACACTCTTAGAGCCTCAGTAAACCTGCTCAAAGGTCCACTTCATACTTCTCTGTTATTTTTCACATTTGTTCATCTTAAGGGCTGAAAACATCTTTAAACAGATGTAAATCAAACATGTTCTGTCAGATCACAGGTCACTGCTACACGTCTGAATCCAACTGAAACCAGACAGAGAAAAATGCTTGTCATCAGCAATCAGTGGGAGTCAACCAGTAGGGTGTGACTGTAGATAACACTTAGAACAAACACCTCACGTCGCTGTTCTCGACCTCGCCCAGGCTTGTTTATCCTGCTCTGAACCCAGAACTGAGGCATGATGGGATACCATCCCTCACCTTCATCATGTGGGCAACAACCCGCCCGCCCACCCTCTCATGAAAACTGTATTCCCAAAAATGCAAAACAAAAATGAAATGTGCTCCTCTTCAGCTGAGCAGAGACTCAACAACACTTACAGATGATAGAGGAGTTTTAATGTTCATATCGTTTATAGATATTTAAACTTTGAATGAACCTGTGAGATGAAGCTTTATACATATGTAAATATTTAAAGTGAGCTGTGATTTCAGTCTGTCTCTCAGAGGTAAACATTGTGTTGTTGTTGTTTGTTCAGAGTGTGAAGAAGCAGCAGTATCGCTTCAGTGTGATCATGAACGAGCTCCACAGCACCGATAACGTCCTGTACATGGTGACACTGATGAGCGTCGTCAACGTGCTCGTGTTTGGACAGAAAGACCTGAGGAAGAGAGAGAGAGTGCGACAGGAGTTCATCGGTACGACATCACTGACAACACTGACACACCTGACTAATAATAATCAAACAATGATATATTAAATATAATAATATTTATACTCTGAACAGCAACAGTAATAATACAAGTTATTGAAATCATTGAAGGAAGCTGCAGAAACTGAAGTGTTCTGAGAGGAGATGAAAGCTCAGATGGCTGCTGCTGGTTCCCGGGTCAGTAACGCCTGAGTTCTGGCAGGATGCCAAACACTTCTGTTGAGTGTCGTTTGACAGAAATCATCGAGGCAACATGTTCAGTTCATGCTTCAACATGAGGTTTCAGTCGTTTCCATGGTGACCAGATGTCGTCATAAACGACCAAGAGATTAGATTGTGTCTGCAATATAACAGCATTCTTCAAGTTGTCCAGCGACACTTCATAAACTTCTGTTCAGGAACACTTGTGAAAAGTGTCACAATCAGGCTGAGGTGACTCAGAGGACACAGTGTCAGAGTGAAGCTGCTGTGTAGGATGAGTTCAGAGTGAAGCTGCTGTGTAGGATGAGTTCAGAGTGAAGCTGCTGTGTAGGATGAGTTCAGAGTGAAGCTGCTGTGTAGGAATGAGTTCAGAGTGAAGCTGTTGTGTAGGAATGAAATTCAGAGTGAAGCTGCTGTGTAGGACGAGTTCAGAGTGAAGCTGCTGTGTAGGATGAATTCAGAGTGAAGCTGCTGTGTAGGATGAGTTCAGAGTGAAGCTGCTGTGTAGGATGAGTTCAGAGTGAAGCTGCTGTGTAGGATGAGTTCAGAGTGAAGCTGCTGTGTAGGAATGAGTTCAGAGTGAAGCTGTTGTGTAGGATGAATTCAGAGTGAAGCTGCTGTGTAGGATGAGTTCAGAGTGAAGCTGCTGTGTAGGAATGAGTTCAGAGTGAAGCTGCTGTGTAGGATGAATTCAGAGTGAAGCTGCTGTGTAGGACGAGTTCAGAGTGAAGCTGCTGTGTAGGATGAGTTCAGAGTGAAGCTGCTGTGTAGGATGAGTTCAGAGTGAAGCTGCTGTGTAGGAATGAATTCAGAGTGAAGCTGCTGTGTAGGACGAGTTCAGAGTGAAGCTGCTGTGTAGGACGAGTTCAGAGTGAAGCTGCTGTGTAGTCTGATGGTTCGGCAGCAGATATTTCTGCATCAGTTTTCAGGTGGCAGCAGGGAGAACACACTGTGGCTGTTGTCTTTTGGGATCCATGTTAGGCCTCAGGAGCCTCTAACTGTTCACCTGCTCCACCTCAGCTCCACCCACGTAGACAGGTGTGTGTCTCTAAAATCAACAATCAGCTCCTTGTTTTAATGATGTTGAGCAGGAGGAGAACAGTCTGCTGTCAGAGTGACCTGTTGAACGTGTCATTAGTAACATCAGCTAGCTGATTGGCTCCTGGTTTTAATAACAACCAGAGATGTTATCAGGACCAGCAGCTTTACTTACATTCACTCAGCAGGAGTTCAGTGACGGAGGCAAGTCCTCTGCAGGCGGAGAAGATCAAAGACTTCTCTTCACATGGTTGATGTTTTTCGTTGCGGTCAGCAGGTAGTGACAGGTGATTGTGATGTCGTTAGTGAGTCATGTGATGTCATTACTGAGTCATGTCCGGATCGTAGATCAGTGAGAACATGTGTTCATTCTGTTATCGTGGAGATCGACAATCAGATTTAATGACTGCCATGTTTGTTGTTTCAGGCCTGCAGCTGCTGGATCTCCTGCCCAGACTGAGGTACTGATCAGGTTTTATCAATAATCAATAATCAGCATGTCCATCAGTCTGTGACCTCCATCTCCTTCTGTCTCCAGAGAGACGGAGGACGAGTACCTGAACATCCAGTGTGATGCGTTTGAGGACTCTTTGAGGGAGTACGAGGAGGAGTTAGAGAGACTGTATGGAGGCATCGACATGAGCAGCCACCAGCAGGTGTTCAGCTCGCTGTTCACTAAGGTAACCTCCAAATGCAACACCTGCAACACCTCCACCTGCAACACCTCCACCTACAACACCTCCACCTACAACACCTCCACCTACAACCCCTCCATCTGCAATATTTGATTTGAAACTTTTTTTGTAAAGATGACTGCACCTCCATCTCTCTGTGAACCTGTCCTCCACCCTCCCTCTCTGTCCAGATGTCCAGGAGTCCGTCCTCGGTCCAGCTGCTGTCCATCCTTCAGGCCTTGCTGTTGGTGGATCCAGACAGAGCTGATGTCTGGTTAGCTCTGGAGCTGCTGGTGGACCGGGCCACCCTGCTGTCTCAGGACCGTAAGTCGGATCCTCTCTTATCTTGATAAAAGAAATTAAGTCAGAAACTGTCTTCCTCAAAGAGGTCTTCATCGGTTCTGATGAGTTGGACCTAATCTGGGATCTAACTCTCCTCCACAATGTCCTTTCGCTTTGTAGCTGACATCGATTCATCAAACCGTCTTCTGGAGCGGCTCCTCCCCCAAAAGTCGCTCTTAGCCAATCAGCGGATCCAAACCATGGACAGGGCGGTGCAGACTCAACTACAAGACAGACCGTCTGGCCAATCAGAGCACATCATCAAAGACGCCTCCATAGTTGACACTTCAGCAGCATCTTCTCAAGCTCTTCCCTCGCCTCCTCCACCTCCATTACTTGGTGTGGGAGGTCCTCCTCCTCCTCCTCCTCCACCTGCCTTACCTGGTTTGGCGGCTCTACCTCCTCCTCCCCCTCCGTTACCGGGTATGGGACCTCCTCCCCCTCCTCCCCCTCCTCCCTTACCGGGTATGGGACCTCCTCCCCCTCCTACCTTACCGGGTATGGGACCTCCTCCCCCTCCTCCTTTACCTGGTATGGGACCTCCCCCTCCCCCTCCTTTACCTGGTATGGGACCTCCTCCCCCTCCTCCCTTACCGGGTATGGGACCTCCTCCCCCCCCTCCTTTACCTGGTATGGGACCTCCCCCCCCTCCTCCTTTACCTGGTATGGGACCTCCTCCCCCTCCTCCTCCTCCAGGTGACATCATCACGGCTCAGGTGGCTCCAGGTCTGGGAAAGTCGTATTACAGTCATGCCCCTCTGAGTAGCTCCACCCCCTGCCCCACCCTCCGGATGAAGAAGCTGAACTGGCAGAAGCTCCCGTCCAGAGCCTTGGCAGGTGAGTGAGTTATGCAGTCCATCATTCGTGGACCGGGTCAGGTCCAAGACTCTGGTATTCATAAGTCTGTCTCTCTGTAGCACAGCAGTCCTTGTGGACGTCGGCGTCTTCAGATTCGGTGGAACCAGATTACTGCAGCATCGAGCAGCTCTTCAGTTTTCCTCCAACTGAGACCAAGACCAGAACCAAAGTCAAGACAGAGCCCAAAGAGGTCTGACAGTCTCCTCTCATCCTGCAGCCAATCACAGTTCAGACTGTAGTGACATGTTGGACAGACTGAATGTCTTTCTGTCCTCAGATTTCCTTCATAGATGCAAAGAAAAGCCTCAACCTCAACATCTTCCTGAAGCAGTTCAAATGGTGACTAATGCTTCTGTCTCACCTGTCTCACCTGAACATAAGCTCTCCATTGTATTTCATCTGTCCCTGTTGTCCTGCATGTCTCTAACATGTCACCTGTCTTTAACCTGCATCACCTGTGCTGCTAGCTTTTGTTCTAACCCTAACCCTCACTTGTCCATTTACATGTCCTCTTTGTTCATAACCTGCCTCTCACCTGTCCTTTGTTTCTCCTTTACTGTCTCACCTGTACTACCCATCTTCACCTGTGCTGCACCTGGCCTTTTATCAGTCCTGGTTCTCCTGCCTCAGGTGTGTCCCTTCCCTTGTCTTTGACCTCTCTGTGTCTTCCATCTAAACTTCCCACCTCACCTGTTCCTGACCTGTTCTTTATCTGCCATACCTGGCCCTCAGCCATTTTCTTTATCTGTCCTACCTGTTCATACCTGTCTTCCTTGTCATTTACATGTCTCATCTGTCTAACCTGTCTGTCTCTCCTGCAGCTCCCATGAGGACTTTGTGTCTCTGATCCGGCGAGGAGATAGCTCCAAGTTTGACGTGGAGGTCCTGAAACAGCTGATCAAACTGCTGCCGGAGAAACACGAGGTCAGAGGTCACAGTGACACTGACGCACCTATGCTTCATCTGCCCTATACTTGCCCTACACCTGTCCTATACCTGTCCTACACCTGTCCTACACCTGTCCATCTTCCCTACACCTGTCCATCTGCCCTAAACTTGCCCTACACCTGTGTTCTACCAGTTCTTCAACTCACTCTTCACGCCTTCTTCCTGTGTATTTTGTCTTTCATTTGGATGTCCTTCACTTGCCTGTCATTCTCCTACCTTTGCTGCTTCTGTCTCACCTGCCTTACCTTCACCTGGCAATGACCTGACCTCATTTGTGTTTCACCTGTTCCTTTCTTAACCCACCTGTAATCTGTCATTCACCTGTCTCACCTGTCCTAAATGTGTTCCACCTATTCCCTGCTTCCCTGTCCTACCTGATAATTACCCATCTTACTTGTCCTCATATGTCTTATCCATCTCACCTGTCTCTCAGTCATTGCTCCTGTTCTGCACCTATGCTTTTTCTTGCCCACCTGTTGATGACTCGTCCTCTTCCTCGTCCACCTGTCCCTCCTCAGGTGGAAAACCTGAAGTCTCACCTGGCAGACCGTGACAAGATGGCCTCAGTGGATCAGTTTTACCTGCAGCTGCTGGATGTATCCAGGTAGGCCAACAACACCACCTGCTGCTCAGATAAAATACTACAGGCACACCTGGACCAAAAGTCTTACACTGTGTGTGTGTTTATGTGTGTGTGTGTGTGTGTGTGTGTGTGTGTGTGTGTGTGTGTGTGTGTGTGTGTGTTTTTGTGTGTTTAGTTACGCTCTGAGGATTGAGTGCATGTTGCTGTGTGAGGAGAGCAGCTGTGTGTTGGAGACTCTGAAGCCCAAAGCTGAGCTGCTGGACCGAGCCTGCCACAGTCTGTACACACACACACATGCAGATTAATAAGCAGCACTAATTATGAACAATCACACAGGAAGTGGTCATTAGGAGCTTTAACGCACACACACACACACGCACACACACACACACACACATAAACACATTCACACACATTCTGTCACCGTTGCATCCTGGTGAATAGTTGTCACTATAAGAATAATAAAGCAAACAATTACACTGTTAATGTTTAAATTATCATATATGATCTGTTGTGTCTCACTGTGTTGTGTTGTGTTGTGTTGTGTTGTGTTGTGTTGTGTTGTGTGTGTGTGTGTTCAGGTGTGAGGGAGAGCACTCGTTTGCCCAGCTTCTGTAAACTCATCCTGAGTGTTGGAAACTTTCTCAACTATGTGAGAATCTTCACACAATATATGAACCCTGTATTTACTATATATACAGTATATTTATACTACTGAACCTGCCCGATGGTATATGTGTATATAACCTCACTGAAGATGTCTGTGATGTCACTGGTTGTCTGTGATGTCATCCTGTGATGTCATCATGTCAGGGGACTCACACGGGAAACGCTGAAGGTTTTAAGATCAGCACTCTGCTCAAACTGACAGAAACTAAAGCCAACAAGTCCAGAATCACCCTGCTGCACCACATCCTGGAGGTAACACACTGCTGCTCTATCTGGTTCTAGGAATGCCAAGGTTTTTAAATTTCATGTTTTAATTAAATCTTAATCAGAGATTAAGATTTGATTTGTCCCGCAAACGGGAAAATTTCTTAAATGTTTAGTGTTATAAATGTTTGTGTGGTCAACAGGAGGTGGAGCAGAACCATCCGGACCTGCTGAACCTGCCCGATGATCTGGAGATCTGTGAAAAGGCTGCTGGGTAACTCATCAAAGACTAAACTCTTTGTGACTTTCTTTTGGACGGATGTTGGACAGGTGTTGAACAGGTGTTGGACGGATGTGTGTTTGTGCCTGCAGGTCGAGTCTGGAGTCGATTCAGTCTGAAACCAACGCTCTGATCAAACAGCTGAAAAACGCTGAGAAGAAAGTTTTGACTTCGTCAGAGGACGTGAAGCAGCAGTTCCTGTCCACCATACATGTACTGCAAGGCAGACTGCGCCCCCTGCTGGAGGACTTCTTCCTCTTCTATGGTTTTCTTTTACTATACTGAAATCAGAGTGTGTCAAACATTGTGACCTAATCTGTGTTTTCTTCTTCTGTGGTGTGTTTTCAGGAGGGCCTACAGGCGTGTGATCAGCTGCAGCAGCTGCTGTCCTCTGTGGAGGACAAGAGGATGGATCTGTCTATCTACCTGTGTGAGGACAGCAGCAGCTTCTCCATCGACGAACTCTTCAACACCATCAAGACCTTCAAAGGACTGTTCCTCAGAGCCATCAAGGTGAGCAGCCAATAAGAGAGCAGTGAGGTCAGCAGCTGATCAGAGAGCAGCGAGGTCAGCAGCCAATAAGAGAGCAGCGAGGTCAGCAGCTGATCAGAGAGCAGCGTGGTCAGCAGCCAATAAGAGAGCAGCGAGGTCAGCAGCTGATCAGAGAGCAGCGAGGCCAGCAGCTGATCAGAGAGCAGCGTGGTCAGCAGCCAATAAAAGAGCAGCAAGGTCAGCAGCTGATCAGAGAGCAGCGTGGTCAGCAGCCAATAAGAGAGCAGCGTGGTCAGCAGCCAATAAGAGAGCAGCGAGGTCAGCAGCTGATCAGAGAGCAGCGAGGCCAGCAGCTGATCAGAGAGCAGCGTGGTCAGCAGCCAATAAAAGAGCAGCAAGGTCAGCAGCTGATCAGAGAGCAGCGTGGTCAGCAGCCAATAAGAGAGCAGCGTGGTCAGCAGCCAATAAGAGAGCAGCGTGGCCAGCAGCTGATCAGAGAGCAGCGTGGTCAGCAGCCAATAAGAGAGCAGCGTGGCCAGCAGCTGATCAGAGAGCAGCGTGGTCAGCAGCCAATAAGAGAGCAGCGTGGTCAGCAGCCAATAAGAGAGCAGCGTCGCCAGCAGCTGATCAGAGAGCAGCGTGGTCAGCAGCCAATAAGAGAGTAGCGTGGCCAGCAGCTGATCAGAGAGCAGCGAGGTCAGCAGCTCATCAGAGAGCAGCGTGGTCAGCAGCCAATAAGAGAGTAGCGTGGCCAGCAGCTGATCAGAGAGCAGCGAGGTCAGCAGCCAACAAGAGAGCAGCGAGGTCAGCAGCCAATAAGAGAGCAGCGAGGTCAGGAGCTGATCAGAGAGCAGCGTGGTCAGCAGCCAATAAGAGAGCAGCGAGGTCAGCAGCTGATCAGAGAGCAGCGAGGCCAGCAGCTGATCAGAGAGCAGCGTGGTCAGCAGCTGATCAGAGAGCAGCGAGGCCAGCAGCCAATAAGAGAGCAGCGAGGTCAGCAGCTGATCAGAGAGCAGCGTGGCCGGCAGCTGATCAGAGAGCAGCGTGGTCAGCAGCCAATAAGAGAGCAGCGTGGCCAGCAGCTGATCAGAGAGCAGCGTGGCCAGCAGCTGATCAGAGAGCAGCGTGGTCAGCAGCCAATAAGAGAGCAGCGTGGTCAGCAGCCAATAAGAGAGTAGCGTGGCCAGCAGCTGATCAGAGAGCAGCGTGGTCAGCAGCCAATAAGAGAGCAGCGTCGTCAGCAGCCAATAAGAGAGCAGCGTGGCCAGCAGCTGATCAGAGAGCAATCAGCAATCAAAAACAACTAATGATAATCATAACCTCATCCTGATGTAATTTGTGATTTGATGATATTAATCCTATTGATGATATTGATCTTATTAATGATATTGATCTTGTTGATGGTGATTTGCCTGTCAGGAAAACGAGAGTCGTCGTCAGCTGGAGAAAAGGAGGAAGCAGCAGGAGGAGGAGAGGAAGCTCAGAGGAGACACCACCAAGATCAGTGAGTCAAACACTGTAATTCCTCCTTAAATCTCCACCTTATGGTCAGTCTGAAGAGACCGACACTGACCTCTGACCCCAGCAGGTCATGTGACCGTCAGCGTGTTCTGTTCTGTTTAAGTGAACTGCAGATGACTTAAAGCAGAAGAAAGTATTTCTAGAACGAAAAACATAAATGAATATGTCACGACTGATCTCATCAACTAATGATCTCAGACTCAAGTCTGATGTCATCAGTGTGTCTTCTGTTCTGCAGTCAGGAGGGACGTCCCCAACCAGGACGAGGGCTGCATCATCGACAACCTGCTGGCTGAGATCAGGAAGGGCTACAACCTGAAGAAGACCAGAACCAGAGCTGAGAGGGGCAGCAGAGTCCACGGTGAGCTGGACTGTAGTGGACTGTAGTGGACTGTTCTGGAGTGTAGTGGACTGTTCTGTACTGTAATGGACTGAGCTGGACTGTAATGGACTGAGCTGGACTGTAGTGGACTGTTCTGGACTGTAGTGGACTGTTCTGGACTGTAATGGACTGAGCTGGACTGTAGTGGACTGTTCTGGACTGTAGTGGACTGTTCTGGACTGTAATGGACTGAGCTGGACTGTAGTGGACTGTTCTGGACTGTAATGGACTGAGCTGGACTGTAGTGGACTGTTCTGGAGTGTAGTGGACTGTTCTGGACTGTAGTGGACTGTTCTGCAGTGTGGTGGGCTGTTCTGGAGTGTAGTGGACTGTTCTGGACTCATTTTTTGGGTTTGTGAATGTGTTTGTTCTCCGCATCAGATCATCCTGCGATCATTCAGAGGTCACTGGCTGTGGACGAGCCCGACTCTTCTGTTTCCAGCCAATCAGAAAACACTGCAGAACCACCAGAGACGATCCAGATCCCGTCAGATCCATCAGCTGAAACCAGACGAGAACCAGTGTCAGCAGAGTTTGCTGCCGCAGAGACCCCAAACCCCTCTGAAGCCTCTGCTGCTGCCGCTGGTGAGGATGAGGAACAGAGCCAGACCAGAGTGCCGGACTCTGAGGTAGACTCTGGTCTAGACCTGGACTCCAGACAGCGAAGGAATGACGAGTCTGAGTTTGAGGAGATCACATCGTTTGAAGCAAGAACACTAGAACATGTGGATGATCCAGGTTCTGGTCCCAAAGAACCAGCAAAGAATTCCAGCTCCAGACCAGCAGGTAAAGTCTGATCCTGATCCAGTCTGATCCTGATCCACCTGAAACAACAGGTGGAGAGGGACGTTCAAAATAAAAGCATAGTTGCTGTGATGATGAAGTGGGTCATGTGTTGGACCTGCAGGAGCAGACGGTGGATCCAAACCCAAAACGAAGAGAGGCTGTGTGTCACAATGATGTGAGTCCAGGTAAGTCCACTGATCCTGCACCTGAGTTCAGTTGGTCAGGTTCAGGGAAACCTTCCTGTTCACACAGGAACCCTCCTGCATTGCGACCAGAACCGCCAGGAAGGGCGCTAACGTGGCTAGCATGCTTACAAACATTTTACTCTCCATTAGTCACTGCAGCCAATCAGCATCTGTGTTTCTGCTATTTTTATTGTTTCACCCGCAAAACATAAGATAAACAAACTTTCTGTATGAAATACTTCCTCTGATTGGCTGCAGAGCCTCGAGGTCTCACAGGTCAAAGTCTTTAGGCGCGTTCAAGTTGAACTCCTGCTGACTGACTGCAGCAGCGAAATCTGCTGACTGCCTGCAGGGGCGGGGCTACAAACGCTGCTATGAAGTTGGACGCTCTCTCTTTCCGTAGATGTGACGTGACTCGGCTGAGCTTGCGGTGTTTGCCTTCCTCGTCTGGGAAGAAGCGGAGGAAATCAAAATTCCATTAATGTTTGAGGAAAATCAACAACGACGGCGATCAGTTTTCTTACCTGATGCTATGGGAACTTTGCTGGCCTTTTCTCATATTAGTCCCCTTCGGAAATTATTCAATCAGAGATGTTCAAAATAGTAGTCCATCAAAACATGTAGGACGAGGAAATGCTGCCGTGTTGCAGCATATATCCATATATATATATATATATTATATAATTATATAATTTGGATATTTTGTAATTGCTTCACTTCAAACGGTCAGACAGTGACACATCAAGAGTAGATGAACAGCCTAAATGTTGTCTTACTGTAAATGCTCATGATCCATTTTCCTTGTAATGTCACCATTAAATACACTAGTGCAGTGCCCGTAAGAAAATATGTGTTCCTATAGAAAAGTGGGAGGTTAAGAAGCTTTTTCACTGACGGCCAAATGAGGCTGTTTGAAGGTGGAACGTCAGGGATATTTAGGTTTGTTGTGAAATCTGATATTCCAGGGAATAATTGGCCGTTTTTGACTATTTTTGATTTTGCCATTATATTTCACCATAAAAACTATTTACTTGGCGTCATTATTTTCAGCACAACCTCACATGTGTGACTGTACAGTTATTTTTTCATTTTGACAAACTGTATTAACACAATGGACCTAAAATCACAAAAAAACATAAAATCTGAGTAGAAAAAGTTAGATTTTTTTACTGTGAAAACCACAAATATGTTTAACAAACCATTTTTATTACTTATAATGCAAATATAAATTGTTGTTTGCTGAATATGTGCATACATTTTAAAAATGTACAAAGTTCTGTGTAACTATTTACATTTAAATGCAGGCAATGCTCAGGTCTGCCTGAGCTCCTTCCAGCTGAATGAAGAGCTGCACTGCCTGCTCCACATTCAGCATCACCTGTTCTGACTCATTAAACAAAAAACCGACTCCACTACACACTAAACACACTACACCAAACACTACATAACACACTAACTATACACTCTAAACACAATATATGTCACAAATCTCTCAACTCTCAATATCGCTGTCTGTACACCGACCGTCGTTGCCTGTCAATCATCCGCCGACGTCCCTCCCACAACTTCCTGTTCCTCAACAACCAAACTTGCTGCTTGGACACTTTCATGACAAAAGCCCGTTTTTACCGTTTCTTCTGCACCAGACACAAAGCAAACGTGACGGCAATGTTCGTGAAAAAGCGTGGCGGACATTATTTACCCTCAGTACGGTTTTGGACATGCTGGTGCGTCCGGTCCGTCGACTCGGGAGGTGGGCCGTGTAGGTTGGCTAGCAGCTAGCAGTCAGTTTAGATGCACAGAACAGAACGGGACCGAACCGCCGGCTAACTCCCGGTCCAGTTCGCACCACCGCAGGTATAAATCCGCTTGTTTCTTAATGTGTGTCGTAGGCTTTTTGCTCTGCAGTGATTGGCTCTGTTACGCACGTGACTGTGGTGGCTCCGGTGGACAATGCTCCTGAATTTGTGAAGCATTTATGAAATAATTTATTCACAATATCATTGCAGTCCAAACAAATGCGAAGTTACACACCACCGAACCAAACAGCATCCATGTTGAAACTCTCAGGTCAGTCTGATCCTGATCCGCAGAGATATTTGAGGCACACACACACACAAAGACAGACGGACAGACAGACAGAGCTTCATTTGAACTTTGTCTATCTGGTACATAATAATAAGTGTTGCCCAATAACAATACAATACAATTACAACAGTTATTCATTATTATGATGACAGCCGTGCTGAGGTGCATGATTATCACAGCTGAGGGGAATTTGCTGACTACATTTAACAAATAAGCATACAGACACATAAGATGATGCATTTTCTTATAGCAACATTATTCACAATGAATGAAATACATTTGATAGTACAGATAACACTGGACACAGCAGTTCTTCTCCATCATCACCCTCAGCTGACAGAACTCAGCAGTTTATTGACGACATCTTTCAGGGTTGTTGTGTTACATGAAGGATTTTATAGGTTTCTTCATGTTGACTGTCCCACAGCTGCGGCCACACGGCTGCTACTGATCTGAAAGTGTGTGATACTTGAGTAGAAAAGAGGCGCTTATGGAAATGGAAATTCATCGAAACACACGTCATATACGTCAGCGTAGATGAGAGCCAATCAGGGCAAAGTCCTGACGTCATGAAGGTGGGTCTGGGGTCGCGCAGTACCTGGAGAACAACTGCGCTACTGCTCTGCAGCCGCCTCGCTCCCGCCATAACTTAAGGTCATGTGACATCGGATGCGGAGCAGAAACCATCCAGCTCATCGTGGACACATTTTAACCAGCATGCATCACGGTTTAGGCAGCGCTGCGTGATCTTGAACTCACCTTTTATGTGATGTCGCTGACTTTAACTGAAAACGGAGGCACCTCATTGGTGAACTGGAGGGCAGCGTGTTCTGTTTCCTGCTCATTTCTTCTTCTGTCGTTCTTCCAGGTGACCGGAGGAGGACCCGTCTCCATGGCAACAAGAGTGTCCGAATGACAGAAACACGAAAAAATCAATTGAGCAACTGACGAGTGTTTAAAGTTAGAACGTCACACTGACGGCTGATTGGCTGCACATGTTTACCTGAGCAGGTTTTTAACAGTTTTTGTGTCTGAAAAATTAAATTACTGAAGTTAAATGAATTATTAAGATATGTGAGTGCAGACGTGCCGTCTGATCCAGACTGATGTGGATGTTTAGACAAAGAAAAACATCAGAGAGAAGAAGAGATGAGTTCTAAAGTGATGAAGCTGCAGATCATCATCATCATCACCAGTTTATCAAACGGATCAATGAAATCCAGACTGATGATTTGATGGTGAAAGCAGAGAACTGATGAATGAAATAAACATTGATATATAAATGCATTAGTTTCTCCACAGATAAAAACAGAAAAAAAAGAGAAAATGTTCACATGTTACAGAAGACAAATCATTTTATGTTGAGATAATTATCGGTTAAACTTCGATGATGTCACAGTTTCCAGATGTTGTGATGCTGCATTTGCTTTGATTCATCAGATTCTTTTATTGTGATGGTGTGTTTCCTGTCGCAGCCGTCGCAGTTCTGAAGAGTTTTTAGTTGGTTTGTAAAGTTCTGCCTGTTACCTGACGACCAGACGTCTCCAGGATGTTGTGATGTCACATTATGTTGTGATGTCACATGTCACATCAGACTAGTCTGAGCTGGTCCAGAACTGGAACCAGACTGAAGACGGTTTTATCATCCCATGATGCATTGCACAAAGAAAATGGAGGCATTGTTTGAAAAAAATAAAATGTAGTGAACCAAAAATAAATCCAGAATTTTAATAATCAAAGTCAAAGTGTTTTTATTGATTTTTCATATTCAAACTGCAAACATCCCATTCAAAACAAGACAATAGTATTGAAAACATACATGACAAATACAATAAACTACAGACAAAACAGTAAGACAGATCAAACTAACAACACATCAGACACACACACCAGCTGTGTGCTCCAGACACTCCTGGGTTAAAGATAAATAATAAATATTGAATTTCAACAAAAACGTTTTTATGTGTTTGAGAATTTTAATGTTCTGAAGTCACGTGACATGGTGTGTGTGTGCGTGCGTGCGTGCATGTGTGCGTGCGTGTGTGTGCGCGTGTGTGTTAAAGCTGCTAATCACCACTTCCTGTGTGATTGTCCATAATTAGTGCTGCTCATTAATCTGCATGTTTCCAGTCGCTGTGATAAGGAGCAGTAAACCTGATCACACGTCACATCCTGATTAAATCAATCAAACATTTTGATTATTGATGAATGACGTCAGAACTGCTGTCAGCCAGTTAAATATGTTCACGTTTGTGTTGTGAACGTTATGACGTCATTAACTCCTCGATTCATTATAATTATCATGTGTTAAATTAATATGTTGTCATGTGAACTGATTGTGTGAATACTGAGGTGACGTCATCCCAAACCGAACCATGCTCTCGCGAGCCGTCGGCCCGTCAGGTCACGTGACTATAGCAGGAAATAATTAATAATAATTAATGATGATAATAATCACGTGCCGCTGATAGTATTGATTATTTTTGATGATGCGTGTTTGATGTTGCAGCAGGTTGATCAGCTGGAGATCCGTCAAACTGCCGGCACCCAGGCCGGAAACCAGCCGGCCTTCACAATAAGAGCACAGCAGACAGTCCGAGCGGACAGACCGGTGAGGGCAGAGCGGTGATAGTCACGTGATGTGTGTTTGAAGTGAAGCTGTGTTTGATCCACTCTTTATATTCATGTTTCCTCGTGTTGTAACATCCTCCTGCTTAATGCAGACGCTTTTATTGTGGAGCTTCCGGTGTGGTGCCGGTGCGGCGGTGCGTGTTGACGCAGCGGGTGGCAGCTGGTGCGTCAGGAGGAGACGGAGATGCCATAACAGCAGCAGCATCACCGAGCGTCCGTCTCACCGGGAGAGATCTGGTTCTGTGTCCGCTCTCAGCCTCTCCTTGTCGGCTTGTTGCTCTGTGGACCTCCGGTACCGGCTCCGCTCACTCCGGGACGCCTCTCATGCTCTGTCCGCCCCGCAGCGCGTCGGTCCGGGCTTTAATCTGCGGAGAGAAGCGGCGGCAGCATCTGGAGCGGAGGTAAGAGCTGCAGGAGGAGGAGGAGGAGGAGGAAGAGGAGAGGAGGAGGAGGAGGAGGACAGGGCGTGGAGGAGGGGACCTGTCTGTCTGTCTGTCTGTCTGTCTGTCTGTCTGTCTCTCTCTGGCTGCAGGCCGGAGCGGCTCCTCCTGTCCGGCCTGCAGCCGCGGATGAAGCGCTGAGGCCCGGCGGGATGTTTCTGACGAGCCGCTCCGGTTCATCCAGAGAGAGAGAGAGAGAGAGAGAGAGAGAGAGAGAGAGAGAGTGTGTGTGTGTGTGTGTGTGTGTGTGTGTGTGTGTGTTGTCCCGGGTGTGGCTCGGTTCAGGTGAGCCGGTCAGAACCATGATAGTGATGGTGATGGAGAAGATGAAGGTGATGATGGTGGTGGTGATGACGTCACAGAGGTGAACAGGTTGAGCTACCAGGTGAAAGAGGCGGCAGCGTCACACAGGTCACGTGACCAGTGAAACAATATGTTCTATTACAGATTATACTCTGAATATTATTGATCACTGTTCTAGATTAATCTGCAGTGGTGTGTGTGTGTGCGTGTGTGTGTGTGTGTGTGTGTGTGTGTGTGTGTGTGTGCGTGTGTGCGTGTGTGTGTGTGTGTGTGTGTGTGTGTGTGTGTGTGTGTGTGTGTGTGTGCGTGTGTGTGGTTTTATCCTCGCCTTTATGAGTGCTGATCAATGTATTGATATGACCATATATGATGCTCTCTGTCTGTCTGGCCTCTATATTGTCAAACTAAGATCATAGATTCTTTTCAGGTGATCAACAGTCTGTTACACTGTCAGAGTCCTGAAACCCTCTCAGGTGAACATCAAACATCTTCAGCTGACCCACCTGAGCAGGTGGAACTGATAGAACATGATAATACAAGGTGAACAACGAGGATCCTCTACAGGTCGATACATGAAACTGATGCAGAGTTCATTAAACATGTTTATTTTAGATTGTAAAAAGATCCGCGGCTCCAAAATATTTCAGAATTGCTCCTGCACAGATAAAACTCCTCAGGTTAGCAAGCAAAACAGATCCTAAGCAAATATTCATACTATATAATACTATATTTATAATTAATTAATTAAACACTACAGTATACAGCACAGTGTCCCTTTAACGCTCCCAATTTCAAAGTTATCACTTTTAAGCAGTTTTGGACACATTGTTCTTGTTAGAGTAATACATGAAGATAAATGACTGATGAGCACTTTGTGATACTGAAGGAATATTTGTGTGTATATTTCACAGGTGTTACAAAGTGGACTGCCACAATAGTCCATAATAATCCACAATATGTATTAGTGTTGTTTAACACACTTCACATTAGAGACCTATAAACTGAGGACACGCTGAGATAATCCTAAAGTAATGTTGCATTAATATTGAACAACAGAGGAGGTCTGTGAGGATCCAGCAGTCATGACAGACATCTGCCAACAACACACCCTCCCTCCCAAATGAGAAATATTTTATTTGAGCACTTTTCTAAAGCAAACACTTCAAGATTCGTCATCAAAGCCCCGCCTCCTCCTCCACATCATGAAACAAACCTCACCTTCATCCTGAGAGCGTTTGTTCATCTAGTTTCTTCTTGTTTCTGAACCAGATGAATGGCTTCGTTTTGATGCCATGCAATGACTGACCGGTGCCGGCAGCCACTTGCCTCACCTCTGCTCGCTTAGTAGTACTAGTCGCCATAGCAACGGTTGGTTGGTTGGTTGGTTAGCAGAGTTACACAAACTGTCCAGTTGAAGGGACGATCCATCACGGCTGTGAAATCAGACATTTTTGAACCTTTTTGTCAATTTTTCAGTGAATAATGGATCTTTTTTAAATAAATCAGGTATGTGGTTTCTGTGAGTTAAAACAATTTGATGTAGATCCAAATCAAAAGCTCTAGATCTAGTGGATTTAAATCCATTTTCATATAGGGGGGTATTTTGGGACTTGGCAGAGGTATGCGCTCTACCGATGGCCTCCCTAGTTTTAATTATTTTCTTTTATTGTTTACTTTTCATCAAACTAGGTTTCCCGTCAGTCATTTGATAAGCTAATGAAGTCTCTGTGTCTTTACCCACGTCTGACCTCTCTCTCTGTCTGTCCTACATTTCCCAGGATGCTCTGGGGTTTCCCAGCAGGCCTGTGAAGATGAGTGTGACATCATGGTTCCTGGTGAGCAGCTCGGGGACTCGACACCGTCTCCCCAGAGAGATGATCTTTGTGGGCCGAGAGGACTGTGAGCTCATGCTGCAGGTGAGATCAAACTGATCCATTGATTTATTGATCTGAGTGTAATTTATGTTCATTAGCCTGCAGAGCTGTGGAAATATATGAATATATATGCACACATATACGGTATATACGGCATGTATACATATCAGAACCAGAAATAACAGAGACATAAAGCTGAGCGTCATCAGCGTAACACCAGAACCTCACAGCTCCGACGTGATTAGCTGTCTGACGGAGGTGTCGCAGAACCAGGATCAGCTGTTAGTGTTCTGACCCGCTGTAGACAGCTGGGAGCAGTTTAACATTAAAGGTCTAAAGAGCACAAACCTGTTTGTGGTTCTGCATCTGCTGGTCCGGACCTAAATGTTGTCTGTTGTTTGCTGTGACAGTCCCGCAGTGTGGACAAACAACACGCCGTCATCAACTACAACCCGACCACCGATGAACACCTGGTCAAAGACCTGGGCAGCCTCAACGGGGTGAGACTCAACACTCAGTACACATCACGAGCTTTAACCAATCAGCAGCAAGAGTCCAACTGAACTTTAAAATCAGAATCTGATTTGATTAAACATAAACTGAAGATGTTCAGTATATTTGTGATGCATTGATGGCGTTTCATCAATGTTTTTATCCAAGACAAAACTGATCAAGAGTTTGTAATTCTTAAACTGTAAATACTCACAGAAGTTAAAAGTGCCGATGATTATAATGTTTTGTTCAGATGTTTAAAGAATGAACGCAGAATATGTGAGAGAAGATTTTCTGTCTGCAGACGTTTGTGAACGACCTGAGGATTCCTGATCAGACCTACATCACCCTCAAACTGTCCGACATCATCCGCTTCGGATATGATATCCTTCAGATGACATCATCAGTGTGTGTGTGTGCGTGTGTGTGTGTGTGTTTCAGTTTTTGATCTTAACTCTCTCTCCACATTCTCACGTCTACATTCTCGAGAAAAGTCAACACAAAGTCCCGGAGGAGGCTCTGAAGGTCAGTGTGTGAAACAGTGTGTGTGTGTGAACAGTGTGTGAACAGTGTGTGAACAGTGTGTGAACAGTGAGTGTGAACAGTGTGTGTGTGAACAGTGTGTGGACAGTGTGTGAACAGTGTGTGAACAGTGAGTGTGAACAGTGAGTGTGAACAGTGTGTGTGTGAACAGTGTGTGAACAGTGTGTGAACAGTGTGTGAACAGTGAGTGTGAACAGTGTGTGTGTGAACAGTGTGTGAACAGTGTGTGAACAGTGTGTTTGTGTGTGTGTGTGAACAGTGTGTGAACAGTGTGTGAACAGTGAGTGTGAACAGTGTGTGTGTGAACAGTGTGTGGACAGTGTGTGAACAGTGTGTGAACAGTGAGTGTGAACAGTGTGTGTGTGAACAGTGTGTGAACAGTGTGTTTGTGTGTGTGTGTGAACAGTGTGTGAACAGTGTGTGAACAGTGAGTGTGAACAGTGTGTGTGTGAACAGTGTGTGAACAGTGTGTGTGAACAGTGTGTGAACAGTGTGTGAACAGTGAGTGTGAACAGTGTGTGTGTGAACAGTGTGTGAACAGTGAGTGTGAACAGTGTGTGTGTGAACAGTGTGTGAACAGTGTGTGTGAACAGTGTGTGAACAGTGTGTGAACAGTGTGTGTGTGAACAGTGTGTGAACAGTGTGTGAACAGTGAGTGTGAACAGTGTGTGTGTGAACAGTGTGTGAACAGTGTGTGAACAGTGAGTGTGAACAGTGTGTGAACAGTGAGTGTGAACAGTGTGTGTGTGAACAGTGTGTGAACAGTGTGTGTGAACAGTGTGTGTGTGAACAGTGTGTGAACAGTGTGTGTGTGAACAGTGTGTGAACAGTGTGTGTGAACAGTGTGCGAACAGTGAGTGTGAACAGTGTGTGTGTGAACAGTGTGTGAACAGTGTGTGTGAACAGTGTGTGTGAACAGCGTGTGTGAACAGTATGTGAACAGTGTGTATGAACAGTATGTGAACAGTGTGTGTGAACAGTGTGTGTGTGTGAATAGTGTGTGTGTGAACAGTGTGTGTGTGAACAGTGTGTGAACAGTGTGTGTGAACAGTGTGTGAACAGTGTGTGTGACCAGTGTGTGAACAGTGTGTGAACAGTGAGTGTGAACAGTGTGTGTGTGAACAGTGTGTGAACAGTGTGTGTGAACAGTGTGTGTTTGAACTGTGTGTGAACAGTGAGTGTGAACAGTGTGTGAACAGTGTGTGTGAACAGTGTGTGTGTGAACAGTGTGTGAACAGTGTGTGTGTGAACAGTGTGTGAACAGTGTGTGTGAACAGTGTGTGTGTGAACAGTGTGTGAACAGTGTGTGTGAACAGTGTGTGTGTGAACAGTGTGTGAACAGTGAGTGTGAACAGTGTGTGAACAGTGTGTGTGTGAACAGTGTGTGAACAGTGTGTGTGAACAGTGTGTGTGAACAGTGTGTGTGAACAGTATGTGAACAGTGTGTGTGAACAGTATGTGAACAGTGTGTGTGAACAGTGTGTGTGTGTGAACAGTGTGTGTGTGAACAGTGTGTGTGTGAACAGTGTGTGAACAGTGTGTGTGAACAGTGTGTGAACAGTGTGTGTGTGAACAGTGTGTGTGAACAGTGTGTGAACAGTGTGTGTGAACAGTGTGTGTGTGAACAGTGTGTGAACAGTGTGTGTGTGAACAGTGTGTGTGAACAGTGTGTGAACAGTGTGTGAACAGTGAGTGTGAACAGTGTGTGTGTGAACAGTGTGTGAACAGTGTGTGTGAACAGTGTGTGTGTGAACAGTGTGTGAACAGTGAGTGTGAACAGTGTGTGTGTGAACAGTGTGTGAACAGTGTGTGTGAACAGTGTGTGTGAACAGTGTGTGTGAACAGTATGTGAACAGTGTGTGTGAACAGTATGTGAACAGTGTGTGTGAACAGTGTGTGTGTGTGAACAGTGTGTGTGTGAACAGTGTGTGTGTGAACAGTGTGTGAACAGTGTGTGTGAACAGTGTGTGAACAGTGTGTGTGTGAACAGTGTGTGTGAACAGTGTGTGAACAGTGTGTGTGTGAACAGTGTGTGAACAGTGTGTGTGTAAACAGTGTGTGAACAGTGTGTGTGTGAACAGTGTGTGAACAGTGTGTGTGTGTGTGAACAGTGTGTGTGTGCGTGAACAGTGTTTGTGGGAACATTGAACAGTGTGTGTGTAAACAGTGTGTGAACAGTGTGTGTGTGAACAGTGTGTGAACAGTGTGTGTGTGTGTGTGAACAGTGTGTGTGAACAGTGTGCGAACAGTGTGTGCGTGAACAGTGTGTGAACAGTGTGTGCGTAAACAGTGTGTGAACAGTGTGTGCGTGAACAGTATGTGAACAGTGTGTGCATGAACAGTGTGTGAACAGTGTGTGTGTGAACAGTGTGTGAACAGTGTGTGCATGAACAGTGTGTGAACAGTGTGTGAACAGTGTGTGAACGGCGCCTCCTGTTGTTCCAGCATGAGAAGTACAGCAGTCAGCTGCAGATGAGTCTGAAAGCTTCAGAGGGGAAGAAGACGGAGCTGGAAGATCGAACGAGAGCCGACAAAACATCGAGTACCAAAACACAAGGTACGTCAGTAATAGTAGTACTGTAGATAATACTACAGATAATACTGCAGATAATACTGCAAGTAATACTACAGATGATACTACAGATAATACTGCAGATAATGCTGCAGATGATACTACAGATAATGCTGCAGATAATACTACAGATAATACTGCAGATAATACTGCAAGTAATACTACAGATAATACTACAGATAATACTGCAGATAATACGGCAAGTAATACTACAGATAATACTGCAGATAATACTGCAGATAATGCTGCAGATGATACTACAGATAATGCTGCAGATGATACTACAGATAATACTACAGATAATACTACAGATAATGCTGCAGATGATACTACAGATAATACTGCAGATAATACTGCAGATAATGCTGCAGATGATACTACAGATAATACTGCAGATAATACTGCAGATAATGCTGCAGATGATACTACAGATAATACTACAGATAATACTACAGATAATGCTGCAGATGATGCTACAGATAATACTGCAAGTAATACTACAGATAATACTACAGATAATACTACAGATAATGCTGCAGATGATACTACAGATAATACTACAGATAATACTACAGATAATACTGCAGATAATACTACAGATAATACTGCAGATAATACTGTAAACAATCCACTCTAAACTGAATGCAGTACAGAGTACATATCTGAATAGAAACATGGTCATTTCTTTTATTGTGAAAGGCTGATATGTTCCTGTGCTGTGACATCACATATTAACAGTGTGATGTCATGAGGGTTTATATGTTGCGACAAGCTGCTGATTCTGAGCATTTCAGTTTTTGATGATGTCACAGTTTTTATAATCGGCTGCTTCAGTCTCAGTCGACATGTTGATTAAATCACAGTGAGCGGATCTTCAGGAGGAGCTGGGCTGGAGTTCAGTCCAGTGGTCCACTACCTCGAGGTCGGCGTCCCCTAAAGGGTCCAATTCATAGCCAACAGACACATCTGAAACATGCCGAGGCTCAGCTGTTAATTAATGTGTAAAGCAATGAGTGTGAGTGTGGATCAAAATAAAGAGTGAGAATGTGTTTCAGAGGCTCCGGGGAGTCGGCCCACTCCTCTGTACGGGCAGCCCTCCTGGTGGGGAGAGGAGGATTATGGGAGTAAAGTTCACAGCAGTGATGAAGCTCACACAGGTAAGAAAGAGATTTTATAATTTAATATTTAACATTCAGCTGAAAATCAGTCAGCTTGTTTGAAATCTGCACGTCTGTTTTATTTAATGATGTGAAAATGAAGTTCATAGCCATTATTAATAAATGATGTGTTGATCTTACCTTGTTTATCATTTATCATTCATTCCATCAGGCGTTAAAGAATAAAGAACAGAAAATACCATCCAGGCTTTTAAATTACAATATAAAAAAGTTTGAAGGCAGATTGTAAAACAAATCGTTTTTTAAAAAGTCATGTCATGTCATCATCTGTAACCGCTTCATCCCTTTTATGGGGTCGCAGAGGTTTTTGCTGGAGCCAGTCCCAGCTGTCTCGGGGCGAGGGCAGGGTACTCCCTGGACGAGTCGCCCTCACTGATGGTGGAGGCCGCCATGCAAGGTGCCAACTGCACATCAGGAGCAATGCAGCTCGACATGCAGCTCAGGGATTTGAACCAGCGACCTTCTGATCATTAGCCGACCTGCTCTACCCGTTTTTTAAAAATGTATTATATAATTATTATCAAATGTTTGTTTGTTTTTAATAACGTGTTTGTTTTTCATCAGAAGTCCAGAGAGATTCTTTGTCTGTGGAACCGGACTTCCCTGGATCTCTGTCGGACACACAGCAGAAGACCATCTTCCCTTCGTACCACCGTGAACCGAGCTACTTCGAGATCCCCACCAAGGACTTCCAGCACCCCAAAACTTTGGGGGCGGAGCTTCATGAGATCCCCACCAAGGACACGGACACGCCCCCAGCCCTGCCCTCCCCTCCAACCCCGACCCCGCCGGTTGTTCAGAGCCACGCCTCCTTCACCATCGAGTTCGATGACTGCATGCCTGGAAAGATCAAGATCAAAGACCATGTCACCAAGTTCTCCACCCGCCAGAGGAAGCAACAGGCTCCGCCCACCAAGGCCTCCATCACAGCCACGCCCGCTGAGGTGATGTCAGCAGAGAGCAAGGTGGCTGATTGGCTGGTGCACAGCGATGTTAGCATGATGAGAAGACGTCCAACATGTGAAGATGTTTACAGCACAAAGAGCGACCTCGCCATTAACATCAAGACCCTGAAAGGTCAGAGGTTTCATGCTTTCATGTCTGACTAACTCAACATCCAGTTTATTGATGTTTGATTGATCACATTGATTTTCTTCCTTTCAGGCAGCTGTTGGTTTAGTAGAGACTTGAAACTAACTGCTGAGAGATAATCCACATATTAATCTCACTGTAGTCTGATCTCTACTCTGTTTTGTGTCAATAATAATGGTGTTGGTCCGATTCTTTGGTTCTTAGTGACATTTTAAACCCTCCTGACCAGATATCAGTTTCAGTTACTCAGTACGTTTACATGCACAGTTTAGTCAGATTACAGCCATAGTTCGACTCTGCTACTCAGTCGGACAACTGCAATTATCCAAGTGTACGTGCCGCTGAGAAAATCTAATTATTGGCCGCAGCATGTCATACCCCGGTACGATAGGTGGCGCTGCACCCATTTCAACTAGTGGTAACAGAAACACCTTCGGCTGCATTCTTTACGTCACCGGCAACAACAAACTCTGCCTCGGCATTCCAGAAAGATGGCGTACGAAGAGCGAGAATTACACAAACTAGATGCACAATGGCGCTCTTGCTTGCGGTGATTTCGGAGGAAAGACGCCGCCATCCTTCTACTTCCGGCTCACGGCCCCAGAAAGAAATCTTGCGCCTGCGCAGAACGCAAAATATGATCCAATCTGATGGAACGTATACATGCAGGAGTAATGCGACTATCAATAGAATAATCTAGGTGTTTTAAACCGACTATGAGAAATCCGATCCGGTCTGATTTTAGTCAGACTAAGGTGTTTACATGCATCTTAATCCGATCATAGTCGGACTAACCCAGTAATTTGGTTTTCTTGAGTGTCATGTAAACGCACTGACTATGATCATGCATGATTCATTTTGTTTACCTACAATCCGCCTGTCCTCAGAAATATCTAAACCTTCTGGTCAGATTTTTCCGTGACCCTCCTTCGAACACCACCCTCAGGACAAACTGCACATGTTGAGCTCCACCTCTGGTGAGACTTGTAATGAACAGTGCAGCCTCTCGGTGTCCTAGCAGGACTTTACCCTGCTGGCTTATCTGGTATCACCTTGTTGGTTTTGTCCTTACAACATCATATTTGATGTTGCTCCAGGACCATCAATGCAAGTCCACATCCGGAGCGAGCTGTCGTGGCTGAATGGGTTTAGTTCAGAACCTTCATCCAGGAGACTGGGGTTCATTCTTCACTGAGAACAAACTGATCAGTTCAACAGTACTTGGTTGGGTTTAGAAAAAAATGTTTGAGATAAAATCTTTCACAACATTTAGCAGGTGTTAAATGTGCAAACTTCTCTGGTGTTCGTATAGTTCAGGTCTTCTCCCAGTGAAGCTATGACAACACAAATACAGTCAGGTTGTAATGATGGTCCAATAACATTCTAGGAAGAACCCAACAAGGTGACATCAGATCCTGCTGATAATGTTCCATGTAGGATGCCGATGTTATCCATGGTTTTGTTAAGGTTGCACCACCGTGGCTGTGCAGCGTGTTGCATTTTATGTTCAGTCAGCTTCAGCTTTGATCTTCTTTGTTAGTGAATGTGAGTGCAGGCGCTAATGGATGACAACCAAACCCGTCTTGACATTCTGGTCCAAACATGTCCATGTGTTTAATGTTCATTCTTTTAAACTTATAAACGATTATGTTGACTGTTTGTGAGAGCTGAAATCTGGTCAGAGCTTCAGTCTGACGTTGATTAACAACACTTTACTTCTCAGGGACTCATCTGATGAGTCTAACAGAGGTTTGTTGTTGTTGTTGTCAGGTCACCATCATGAGGACGGAACCCAGAGTGACTCAGAGGATCCAGTTCTCAAAGGACGGAGGAGTAAATCCCACCACTCTGTCCAGTCTCACCACTCCATCCAATCAGAGCAGTCAGAGGTTTCAGCTCAATCTGTCCACTGTCAGCCTGCTGTGACGGAGACGCTCCAGCAGCCTCTGCAGCAGCCTCTGCAGCACTCTCCACCCAGACCAGCTCCACCCTCACCTGTGTCCCCAGAGCAGCCCCTGACCCAGAGTCCTCCTCAGACTCAGTCCCCCACCACAGAAACGCTCAAGCAGGGCCAACCCGAGCACCTCACCCAGCAGGCCTTTATCATTGAGTTCTTTGATGACAACCCGCGCAAAAAGCGCTCGCAGTCCTTCACGCACAACCCCGCCCACACTGACTCATACTCCACCCTGAGGGCCAAGCTGGAACGGCGTAAAGGCGGCGAGAGGCCTGCATCTGTGCACGGCCACATCCCTCCCACCCAACAGGTGACAGTTCCTCTAAAGGGTCAGGGCCACGGCGGCCCCCAGAGGTCAAGCTCTCTGAAGAGGGAGAAGACAGAGGGGGAGGCGGCCTCCTTGGCCTCGTCCTCCCGCTCCTCCTCGGGTATCATTATCAGACCCTTCGGCAGCGTCGGGAAGAAGTCAAAGCTCGCCCAGGAGTTCGCTGCTGAGTTCCTAAAGGATTCTAGTCAACAGGATTCCCCCCCAATGAGGGACAAGACGTCCCCTCCCCCGATGTCTGCACCGCCAGTGATGGTGTCGCCTCCTCATGCACAAATCCCCTCCCCCCAAGAACCTGCTGCACCTTCCTCAATCTCCTACCCCTCCTCCCCCTTACAGCATCCAGCAATCTCAAAGTCCTCAATCCCCACCAGTGCAGTAGGCCAGACCGCCTCTCCAGTCCACTCCTCTGGGCCTACCATGTCCCCTATGATGCCCCTCAGCATCCGTGCAGCAGACCCCAAATGTTCCCAAAGGATGATGAAGAATGAGGAGGACGACAGCCTGAGTGATGCCGGGACCTACACCATCGAGACGGAGTCGCAGGACAAAGAGGTGGAGGAGGCTCGCAACATGATCGACCAGGTGAACTCGCAGTAAAGTTTGACCCTGAGTGGTGTTGAGCACAGATTGTTCTGTGAGCAGCATTCCTCATATAAAGAAATCTCTTGAGAGTTCTGATCAATGGTGGGCAGAGAGGATCTTTTGTAAGACTCACTGAAAAATTAACTTTCTCAGTGACACAGTTCCCAGAGTTACTGTGTTTTACAGTTTTTCGACAGAACTATTTTCATGTGAGCTGTGTTTAGATAAATAGGAGCTGTGTCTCAATTAGGGGGCCACGTCCTTTGAAGGATGCCCTGAAGGGTGAATCGAGCTCTGTTGAATGAGACAGTCTGATGTTCAGGGACCTTACCCTTGCCTCACACAGCCTTACTCCTGTCGCCTAGCAACATTGACAGTATTGGCATCCCGTGTTTTTGTTAGTAATTAAGTATTCAAGTGACTTCAAACATTTTTCTCACATTTAAAATTGTATTCAGCTGCTGTTTTCGCTCCGTATGTCCACCATATTTTTCTTTTGAAAAAACAAATCCAACCATTACCGGCACACAATGAATCTTGAGATATGGTAGGTTGGTTCCGTCACAGCACAGGAAAGGAGAGCCTCATTCCTCAGCTGTCACAGGATGTGGCCCCGAAATGAGACGCAGTGTATTTAATCCCTTCCGGGATGCATGAAACCTCTTGTCCTTCTTGCTCCTTCTTGTTGCCCTGATCATGCCCCCCTCCTCATGCATGCCCTGTGCTCCGACAGGTGTTCGGAGTCCTCGACTCTCCAGAGTACAGTGGTGTGAACACAGGAGTGTATAGACCTGTGATAAATGATGGCAAGGATGAGCAAGCTAACCTGCCTAGCGATGGTAGCACAGTGGACCCGTTGCATGGCTTTATCCCAGCTGCTATCAGCGGCCCCCCAACTGGCCCTATACAGGTAAAACCACCCGAGAACTCAACCAAAACAGGTGAAAACACCTGTAGCATGTTCTGATCCCAGTGCATGCAGACTGATGTCGTTACTCCCTGAGTTTCTCCTGTTACATCTTACATAGTTTGGTTCCACACTTCTGCTGTTGTTCTAATGTTGTCCGTTTTGTTGTTTTGTTGTCCAGGTTCCGCCTGCTCATGCTGCAGGTCTGGAAGGACCCAAATGGGTCTCCCGCTGGGCCAGTCTGGCAGACAGCTATGCTGAACCCGGTTCCACTCCACCTCAGGGGGAATGTCTGGAAGGTAACATTAAATTCTGTCTGTGTATTCTGTTATTTTCTGACCTCCGATCACGGCTTCTGCATCGACACCTGAGATTAAAACCTTTTCCCTTCAGTGGGATCAGACCACCTGATACAGACCAGTTAAATCCAACACATTCTGATTTCTGTTGTTCTACATTAACATGTTTCCTGAAAGAGATCCAGGTCATATCAGGCGACCAACGTCCTCTATAAAAGATATTTCAGAAAAGCTGTCTCTCCTCATCAGATTCTCATATCAACTCTGAAAAAGGTTTGGAAACATAAAAACATGGAAAATGATCTCGTGTTTTGAGGAGTACATTTTGCAGCATATTGTTGAGGACTTGAAACATCTGTTTTAGAGGATAAAATACGAGTGAAGTAATGCACATTTGTGTGAAAACTTAATTGTTTTCATAGATTTGCACTTAATGAGCCGGTCGATGGGAAACTACAGCTACGATAACTCTGAGTCAGAGTCCAGCCACAGCTCCAGGACAAGAAGGCTGCTGCCCCAGGTGCCTCCAGAGAGGCTGGATAGTCTTCCCCCGAGTATCCTGATACGCCATGAACCTTACCAGGAGCCTCTAGACAGAGTTTCCACTCATCCCCGTCCACAGGACTCCAGCCAGTGCTTGTCTGTTCAGGATGATGTGGATCCAGACAGTCTCAGTGACGCCAGCCGCTCAGATGACGGACCTGTTCTGGAGAAAACAAAGAAGAATCAGGCCAGGACTGGATCTCCAGGGAGCGCTGGTCCTCAGTTCAAGGGTTCAGAGAAAGTGTCTCCCTCCACTAAATCCACCTCCTTCTACATTGGTTCTGAAGACAGTCCAGGCAAACCAGATCCAGCCCGCAGCCCATTACAGTCTGAAAGGACAAGAGACCCCCCAGCTAAAACTCCCCCGACCACAGTCCTGATCCGACACCTGAGTGGACATGAACCCCGGCGAACAGGTGTTAAACCCAACAGCTCTGCTCCAAACCTCCAAACACAGGACAAAGACTCTGTCCCCACTAAAGACAGCTGCATGTCAGCCATCGTCCGGCAGGAGAGCTTCACCAAAGACCGCCCCAGCAACACTGTCCAGATGAAGAAGCTGCCCCACATCTCCAGCCACCCGTCCATTAGAGACCTGGAGCAGAGGAGGGAGAACTTCCAGGACACGCAGTCCTTCCTCCAGGAGGGAGAGGGAGCTTTGTCCTCTCTGGACATCAAGTTCCCCTCGTCTGGCTCCGGTCGTAGTTCAAAGAAAGGAGGCTCCTCCACCCACATGGATGACTCCTTCTCCGGTGAATCGGACGTGGACACAGCGAGCACAGTGAGCCAGGTGAGCAGCAAAAACATTCCTGTCTGCTCTGCCTCTAAAAAGCGTCCCGCCATCAGCAGCCTACAGAAGGAGAAGTCCTCCTCCAGCCCATCCATCCAGGAGAAGGGACGGCAGACCACCGCCCGCGAGCGGCTTTCTGAGAAGCGCAGAAACCAGGTGACATCAGATTCGTCAAGCAAGGCAGAGGCAGCAAAGCGCTTCCAGATGCGCCGCAGTGCAGGCAACCGTGGATCCCTGGATCTGTCAGAGGGTCAGCAGGGTTCTGGTCCTCACTGGACCGAAACAACATCATCTGACCATGAAATCTCTCGTCCGTCCAGCCGTAGCAAGAAACTCATCGCCCCTCTTCAGAAAGAAGACAACGGAAAGACGCCAAAGACGTCAGCGCAGCAGGTTCTGACGAGGTCCAACAGCCTCTCAGCACCACGACCAACTCGGGCATCCATGCTTCGTCGAGCACGTCTGGGCGAGGCCTCAGATAATGAAGGTGCTGAGACTGATCGGGGCTCCCAGAATTCAGACCACATCATTGCTCCAACCAAAGTGTCCGCCGAGGGGAAGAAGCTGTCCAGGCTGGACATCTTAGCGATGCCGAGGAAGAGAACCGGCTCCTTCACAGCTCCCAGCGATAACGAAACGTCCTCCACAGCCCGCTCTGGAATCTCAAACAGGAACTCTGAGTCTGCTGCCACCAGGAAGACATCTGTGGGTGACGCCCGCCAGGCAGCGAGCAAAGGGGGTGGAACCATGGGTAAGCAGCCACTGACCCGCACCCGGTCCAGTGGAGCCAAGTACCCGAGCACAGGTGAGTCCTGGATAAATTTGTGTTTTAAATCTAGACATGAACCCTCATACAGGGTCTTTCCTCAGTGTGTGTGCAGGATCATGTTTTCATATCGGTGTCAATGATTTGACCCCTCACCTCGTCAACACCTGTCTCATCTGTGACGCTGACTGTGGGTGGTTTTAATTTAAAATAAGAAATCAGAAATTCATGTATTAGTCCCACAAACAGGGACATTTGTGTGTCACAAGGACAGTTCAATATACCAATAAACAATAATAATTGTAAAAAATAAACAACATACTAAGGAGGTAAGAAGAAAAGTTCATCATGTTTAGCTTGATGTCAGCTGCAGTGGCGTCACCAGGAGGTTCTGTTGGGTTTGAAATGTTTTCACACTAGTGCTGATAACATGTATTCAACACAACATGAGAGTCATTTAGACCAGGTTCTGTTTCCGTGTTCAGCCTGTTCACTGCGGATCAGGTCTCTGAGTCTGCTGCTGTTACCATGGAAACACATCCACATCCTGACACATGGCCAATCACGAGCCTCAGCAGTCGTTTCTATGGGGATGCCTGGAGCAGCTTTTTGATTGGTTGTTTCTGGTAGCAGTGTTCTCTGGGACTTTTTGGACCCAATGTTTGATTGTTTGTACCGGAGCAGTTTTTATTTTTCCGTCACAATGAATCCAAATTAAAATATTTGCAGCTTCGCGTCGCAGACAGAAGGGCTCCGACTTCTCTTCATCCTCGGAGGAAGATTACGAGATGGCCACCGGGACTTCCAAAGCCAAGCGATCCTCCCATCCCTCCGCCTCCGCCCAGACGCCACGTGGCCACCGCAAAGCTGCTGCGAGATCCAAGTCTGTTTCCCTGGAGACGGAGGAGGACGAGGACCAGAATGAGGTCGACCCCTACCAGAACTGGTCCACGCACAGCGCTGAGATCGCCAAGTAAAAGACCAATGAAATTTCCAGTTGTTTTCAGATCAGAACTCAGATCAGTGCTCGTTGTTTCTCACAGTGTCAAACCTTCATGACCACCTGCTGTTTGCTTCCAGGCTCAGTCAGGACCTCGCCAAAGATCTCGCCATCCTGGCGAAGGAGATCCACGATGTTGCCGGGGACGGAGACTCCCCGAGCTCCGGCATGGGCGCCACCACCTCCCCCAGCTCGCTGCCCAACACGCCGGCCTCCACCATCTCTGCCAGGGAGGAGGTGGGCACACACACACGCACACACACACACACACACACACACACACACACACACACACACACACACCACACACACATGCACACACACACACACGCGCACACACACACACACACACACACACCACACACACATGCACACACACACACACGCGCACACACACACACACACACACACACACATACACACACACACCACACACACACACACACCCACACACACACACACACACCACACACACACACACACACACACACACACACACACCACATACACACACACACACACACACCACACACACACACCACACACACACACACACACACACACCACACACACACACACGCACACACACACACCACACACGCACACCACACACACACACGCACACACCACACACACACACACGCACACACACACACACACACACATGCCACAGCTGTTAAAACTGGGAACACACAGATTTATAACACAGGTGATAACAGACAGTGTGAGCTGTAACACAGAGACAGGTGCTGCGGAGGGTTGAGGGTTTGAATCCCTTCATGTTTCACAGCATGTCAGTCTGAGCGGACTGTCTGTGTGAACATCTGTCTGTGTAAACATCTGTCTGTGTGAACATCTGTCTGTCTGTGTGAACATCTGTCTGTGTGAACATCTGTCTGTCTGTGTGAACATCTGTCTGTGTGAACATCTGTCTGTCTGTGTGAACATCTGTCTGTGTGAACATCTGTCTGTCTGTGTGAACATCTGTCTGTCTGTGTGAACATCTGTCTGTGTAAACATCTGTCTGTGTGAACATCTGTCTGTCTGTGTGAACATCTGTCTGTCTGTGTGAACATCTGTCTGTCTGTGTGAACGTCTGTCTGTCTGTGTAAACATCTGTCTGTGTGAACATCTGTCTGTCTGTGTGAACATCTGTCTGTCTGTGTGAACATCTGTCTGTCTGTGTGAACATCTGTCTGTGTGAACATCTGTCTGTCTGTGTGAACATCTGTCTGTCTGTGTGAACATCTGTCTGTGTGAACATCTGTCTGTCTGTGTGAACATCTGTCTGTGTGAACATCTGTCTGTCTGTGTGAACATCTGTCTGTCTGTGTGAACATCTGTCTGTGTGAACATCTGTCTGTCTGTGTGAACGTCTGTCTGTCTGTGTAAACATCTGTCTGTCTGTGTGAACATCTGTCTGTCTGTGTGAACATCTGTCTGTGTGAACATCTGTCTGTCTGTGTAAACATCTGTCTGTCTGTGTGAACATCTGTCTGTCTGTGTGAACATCTGTCTGTGTGAACATCTGTCTGTGTAAACATCTGTCTGTGTGAACATCTGTCTGTCTGTGTGAACATCTGTCTGTCTGTGTGAACGTCTGTCTGTGTGAACATTTGTCTGTCTGTGTGAACATCTGTCTGTCTGTGTGAACATCTGTCTGTGTGAACATCTGTCTGTCTGTGTAAACATCTGTCTGTCTGTGTGAACATCTGTCTGTGTGAACATCTGTCTGTCTGTGTGAACATCTGTCTGTGTAAACATCTGTCTGTCCGTGTAAACATCTGTCTGTGTAAACATCTGTCTGTCTGTGTGAACATCTGTCTGTCTGTGTGAACATCTGTCTGTGTGAACATCTGTCTGTCTGTGTAAACATCTGTCTGTCTGTGTGAACGTCTGTCTGTGTGAACATCTGTCTGTCTGTGTGAACATCTGTCTGTCTGTGTGAACATCTGTCTGTGTGAACATCTTTCTGTCTGTGTGAACATCTGTCTGTCTGTGTGAACATCTGTCTGTGTGAACATCTGTCTGTCTGTGTAAACATCTGTCTGTCTGTGTGAACATCTGTCTGTCTGTGTGAACATCTGTCTGTGTGAACATCTGTCTGTCTGTGTAAACATCTGTCTGTCTGTGTGAACATCTGTCTGTGTGAACATCTGTCTGTGTGAACATCTGTCTGTGTGAACGTCTGTCTGTGTGAACATCAGTCTGTCTGTGTGAACATCTGTCTGTGTGAACATCTGTCTGTCTGTGTGAACATCTGTCTGTCTGTGTGAACATCTGTCTGTGTGAACATCTGTCTGTCTGTGTGAACATCTGTCTGTGTGAACATCTGTCTGTCTGTGTGAACATCTGTCTGTCTGTGTGAACATCTGTCTGTGTGAACATCTGTCTGTCTGTGTGAACATCTGTCTGTGTGAACATCTGTCTGTCTGTGTGAACATCTGTCTGTGTGAACATCTGTCTGTCTGTGTGAACATCTGTCTGTGTGAACATCTGTCTGTCTGTGTGAACATCTGTCTGTGTGAACATCTGTCTGTCTGTGTGAACATCTGTCTGTGTGAACATCTGTCTGTCTGTGTGAACATCTGTCTGTCTGTGTGAACATCTGTCTGTCTGTGTGAACATCTGTCTGTCTGTGTGAACATCTGTCTGTCTGTGTGAACATCTGTCTGTCTGTGTAAACATCTGTCTGTCTGTGTGAACATCTGTCTGTGTGAACATCTGTCTGTCTGTGTGAACATCTGTCTGTGTAAACATCTGTCTGTCTGTGTGAACATCTGTCTGTGTGAACATCTGTCTGTCTGTGTGAACATCTGTCTGTGTGAACATCTGTCTGTCTGTGTGAACATCTGTCTGTGTGAACATCTGTCTGTCTGTGTGAACATCTGTCTGTCTGTGTGAACATCTGTCTGTCTGTGTGAACATCTGTCTGTCTGTGTGAACATCTGTCTGTGTAAACATCTGTCTGTCTGTGTAAACATCTGTCTGTCTGTGTGAACATCTGTCTGTGTAAACATCTGTCTGTCTGTGTGAACATCTGTCTGTGTAAACATCTGTCTGTCTGTGTGAACATCTGTCTGTGTAAACATCTGTCTGTCTGTGTGAACGTCTGTCTGTCTGTGTGAACATCTGTCTGTCTGTGTGAACATCTGTCTGTCTGTGTGAACATCTGTCTGTCTGTGTGAACATCTGTCTGTCTGTGTGAACATCTGTCTGTCTGTGTGAACGTCTGTCTGTCTGTGTGAACATCTGTCTGTCTGTGTGAACATCTGTCTGTCTGTGTGAACATCTGTCTGTGTGAACATCTGTCTGTGTGTTCCCAGTTGGTTAATAAACCAGATCCTCTGTTGAAGTCTGTCTCCATCATGATGCTCAGTTTGAAACACCAATGTGTTCCAGGACCAGAACCAGAACCCGTCCTGTTGGGTTTCAGGTTTCATGTTGATTGACAGGCGCTTCATCATGCTGATTCTCATGACTCATCTCTCTGTTCTGCTGCACAGGCGCCATCTTATCCATACTTACGTGGAGCTCGACCATCTCAGGTGTCTCTCCGACTCATCACTCCTCCTGCCCTGTGATTGGTTCCCCTCCTCCACCTTCCTGCCCCTCCATCACTGATCCTAACACTTCCCTCTCACCAGTGTTGGATTGTTCTGAAGCACATTTTTATTTTGGAGATCTGTCTGACCGAGTGGTCCGATATCAAAGGTTGTTAACGACAAAACTACGAGTCGCCACAAAACAAATCAGACAGGTGTTCAGTCAGACAGGTGTTCAGTCAGACAGGTGTTCAGTCAGACAGGTAACAGATCAACAGCTCAGATAATATTCAGCCGTTAGTGATTCAACAGGAAACTGCAGAAGAGACAGTTTGTTCAGTTCAGCTTCTCTGATCCATCCAGAGATCCTTTATTGATTTTAATAAATCAATAAACATCTGTTATTGATTTTAATAAATCAATAAAGGATCTCTGAAGGGGAGAATAACCCACCTGTGGGTGCCGTCAGGTTCAGGTGAGCTACCTGTTGTCTCTCCTCTCTGTCGGGCTGAAGAACAAACAGCTGATCTGATTTGATGATGAAAACTGAAAAATCATTTAGACTTATTTTTGATTTCTGATCAGAACCGGGACTCTTCTTTATCAAACCCAGCTGACAGGTGCAGGAGGAGGTTCTGGATGCGTCTGTTGGTGTCTCTCTCCAGAACCACCTTCATCCTGTTGACCCACCTCTCCCTGACTGAACCACTGTACTGACTCCACCCAGACTCTGTTCTGCTGAACCCTGATTAACAGTACCAGACAAGACCGGATGGTTCTACCTGTCAGCCAATCAGAAAGCAGTATCTATGTGTGGATGGTCCAACATCCTGTATTTGATCAGCTCTGTGCTGAACTAAAATGATTCTGTAGAATCCGACCCGGCTTTATCTTCATTGTTCTTCCTGCTCATGTTTTGTGCTCGCTCACTGGTTCTGCCGTTGGTAATCTTCCACTCGCACCATGAATGAACTGGCTGTACTGGTTTTGGACAGTTCATGGCGCTGTAGCTGGACCCGTCGGGCCCGTGTGCACCCTCCCTGTTAACACGCTGTATCCCAGCAGTACTAAAATTCACTGCATACACTGTTGCCCTCCACCATCGCAGCTGCATGTTGACTTGGTGCATGCGTTGACGCGGCGCCGGCAGCGGCCCGCTGCTCGCTGTTTGATGACACGTTCTCAGTGGTTGGATCCTCTACTCTCTTTCCAGCTGGTCCAACATATCCCTGAGGCCAGTTTAAACTACCAGAAGGTTCCTCCAGGTTCTGCAGCCGTCTCGGACCTGGACGCAAACATGAATGAGCCGGAGCCCTGTTCAAAGCAGCGCCGTCCGTGGAACCGCGAAGAGGTCACTGTCTATTCTCCCCGAGGCTACGTTCACACTGCAGCTCAGTGTGTCTCACTGGTCAACAGGTCGTCGCTCAGCGTCGTCATGATTAGTTCAAAAACATTCACCAAAACCAAATTTAAACTTCAGTCTCAGTCAAAAACAACTCAAAGAATTTGACTTTGCTGTGATCAAAGTTTGACATTTGGTTTGGAAATCATCTGATCAGTGAAGATGATTAAACAGTTTGTGAGACTTTTTGTCCAGTTAGCTTCCAACATGGTGTCTGTGAATTACACCACACGTAGTTCTGACGCAGCAATCCAGTTCATCTCGTCAGAACTATGAGTTCATCACTATAAATATTTATGACACAGCTGACTTAAAAGAATCATGTGACATTCTGTAGAAACAACTTTGTTCAGCAGTTTTCTCGGTTAGGACCGGCTGAGTGTTGACGACTGTAGGAACTCTAGTGAGTCGCTGTGAGGACGTTTAATGTCCCGACAACCTCTGTAGTCTCATTCAGACACTCGTTAGCAACCGCTAACTGTTTTAACACATGAAGAGCTTCAGGATCAAACTGTGGGACATTAATGATGAATGAAACCTGTCATATGTTCAGCCTGTGGAGCCACACACCTTATTTCAGACAGTAAAGCCCCAGTGAGGCTGCAGCGTGAACATATCCTCCACTCAACACTGCAGCAGCTGCAGTTAGTTTTGGTGTGCTGGGAAATCAGGATGTTAGCTGCTGATCATGTCAGACTGAAGTCCGTCACAGACTTTCTGCTCTGACTGCTTGTTTGTCTCCACTCGACTCTTTCAGGTGATTCTGGACAATCTGATGCTGAATCCAGTGTCTCAGCTGTCTCAGGCCATCCGGGAGAACACGGAGCAGCTGGCAGAGAAAATGAAGTGAGGAAGCTGTCGGTGACTTTTACTGTGACGGGTTGACTGGACCTGAGATCAGACACTTCCTGTGTGCAGCATATCAGGACTGTATCTCGTCAGTCTGGACCTGCAGGGTCATAAAAGATAAAGTGCTCAGATTTCATAGTAAAGTCCAGTTCTTGTGGGGGTTCAGGTCTGTGACAGGGTCCACTGAAGCTTTGGTCGTTCTTTTTGAATCAGTTCAGTTTTCTGGGCAGGTGAGGTCACCTGCTGTGTTCTTATTGGTTCTAACTCTGCAGTGTGTCGGTTCTCAGGGTTCTGTTCCAGAACAAGGCCGAGGTCTGGGAGGAGATAGAAGCCAAGATCAACGCTGAGAACGAAGTCCCCATCCTGAAAACCTCCAACAAGGTTCAATCTATGACATTATTCTCACTAACGCTGCGGGTCTGAAGAGAACACAGCTGGAACGTTCTCCTGTGTTCTGTCTCATGTTACAGGAAATTACCTCCATTCTGAAAGAGCTGAGAAGAGTCCAGCGGCAGCTTGAAGGTATTTAAAACTTTATTTTATCAGACGGATTAAACATTGACAGCACCTAGAAAATAAAACGTGAACAGTAACATAACAGTTTCCCGCCTCTGTGCTACGCTCGGCTACACATGACCTGGATGTTTTTGGGGTTTTTTTTGGAACTTTATTTTTCAAAGTTTTCACAGTAAAATAATACAAACAACAGCCCCGAAACCCCTCTAAGTTTTTCTAGGGGTAGAAAAACAAGGACTTCTTTTACCCAGCAAAGGAAAGATGGGGGATTGGCAGACTTCCATTGCCGTAGGATAAGTCTCCTAGCTAAAAGTGAAGCAAATGCAATGGCACGTGCTTGGGATGTAGAAATCTGAACCTCCCCAGCTGTAGCACCAAAGACAGCAGTGATAGGGTCTGGTGAGATGGGCCTGCCACATATATGTGTAAAAGCCTCAAATATGTGGATCCAGAAATGTGTCAGTGCTGGGCAGGACCAGAACATGTGCCCAATAGTAGCTATACCTTGATGACGTCGCAAACAATGAGGGTCGGTGTTTGGATAGATGGCAGCCAACCGATCCCTAGGGAAGTGAAGCCTATGTATGATCTTAAACTGTATCAGATTATGTCTAAGGCACAAAGAGGAAGTATGGATGAAATCTAGGCGACCTTCCCAGGTCTGCGCTGAGAGTTGGACGCCAAGGTCCTGTTCCCAAGCGCATCTAGTCTTCTCTGATGAAGACATACTGAAATTGAGAATGATGTTGTATATAAAAGAAATGTTGCCCTTAAGGGTTGGGTCACACCCCGGTATTCTGTCAAGCAAATCATTATCAGGTAGGTGTGGGAATGGGTAGTGTTCCCTAGCAAAACTACGGGCCTGTAGGTACCTGAAGAAGTGAACCTGAGGTAATGTAAAATCCTTACGCAGAGTCTCAAATGAAATGAAGGTGACACCTACAAATGAATCTTTAAAAAACACTATGCCATTATCATACCAAGAACGAAAAGCTGGATCAAATTGTGCAGCAGGAAAAATATCATTATGCGTCGGGGCATTAAGCCACTTGTATGAGTAAAGTTAAAGCGTTTCCTGAATTGACGCCATATTCTGAGAGAGTGTTTTGTCACAGGATTTGAAGAAGAGTAGTTAGATTTCTTAGAAAAGGAAGTACAAAGGCTAGGTAATGGTGAAAGAGAGGGACATATTTCAGTTTCCATGGCGACCCAAGTAGGGCTTTGCCCTGTTCTGAATGATGTAATCCAATAGGGCAATTTGGAGAGATTGGCTGCCCAGTAGCATAACATGAAGTTGGGAAGTGCAAGTCCACCAGCTGATTTAGGCATCTCTAAAATAGCCCTTCTTGCTCTTGGGACAGATTTGTTCCAAATAAATGATGAAATATGTGAATGTAGATCCTTAAAAAAGGAGACGGGGAGAAACAGTGGTAGCATTTGAAATGCATACAAAAATTGAGGTAAGATTGTCATTTTCACAGTGTTAACATGGCCTGCTAAGGAGATGGGCTAGGTAGACCACCGCTTCAAATTGAGCTTCATATTTTCAAGGAGCTTTTTAAAGTTGGCCTCATATAAATTCTTGTAAGAGCGTGTGACCACAATACCAAGGTAGGTACAGGATTCTCGGTCCAGTCTAAATGGGTAAGCATTAAAATTCAGTGGGTGGAGCTTCTGGAAAGATTAGAGATTCTGTGCTAAACTGTTAATAGGAAAAAGAACGCTTTTGGAAAGATTCAGCTTGTAGCCAGATATCCTTTTAACATGGTCCAGCAGATGGGTGATATAAGAGAAGGAATCTGCAGGGTTAGAAAGATACAGAAGAAGGTCATCAGCGTAAAGTGAAACCTTGTGGGCAAAGCTCCCCCTAACAATTCCAGGCACTCTATTGTCAGCTCTGAGAGCTTTATGACCTGGATGTTTTAACCTGATCTTCCTGTTAATGTGACTGTTGTCAGTGCTGGTCCGCATGATCAGATCTAGGACCGGGTCTGGTTCGGCCTGTCGTGTTCATGAATGTCTTCTTCTTGTTGCCGTAGTTATAAACACCATCGTGGAGCCCGGCGGGAGCCTCCAGACTGCCGCCGTCGGGACATCGTCTGTCAGTCAGACTCGTCCATCCTCGAGGGAGAAGAAACCTGCCACCAAACCCCGCGGCGCCCCCCCGTCTTCAAACGCCAATGAAAGCACCAAAAGACCACCTCGTGGACCCGACGGGGCCCACTACATGGCCTGAACTGGCCACCGTAGCACCTCTGGGTAGTATCTGTGTATCCACATCGCCTGCAGCCGATGATCAGAGAGCCTGATGATTACGGGTTGTAGCGCCCAGACCAGCTTCTCCTTCTGCAGAAATGTTGTTAGATCAGCTGAGCAGCTGTCAGGAGAAATAGCTCCACACTGAGGTCCACTTTACTGTGTCAACAGACTGAACAGAACCAGGTTTGTTCAGCAGAACTTCTGTCTGACACAGCTGAGTGAGTTATTGGTCATCTCTCTCGGTGGTTCAGCGGAGTCGATTCTAAAGAGTCCCAGAGACAAAGACTAGATTGGTCTTCACTTACAGGACACTTTGGTCCTCACTGTCCCTCAGTTCATGGCTCAGCAGTCACATAATGCTGTTTTCCTGTTTCAACCGACTGTAGCTAGCAAGCTAACCGTTACTTTGACAGCTAGCAAGTCACCTTGGCTGCAGATTGAACAGGAGGTCCCAAGGTTTTCCAGGCCTGAGCCGAGGGGCCAGACTGAGAGTAGTTTAAAAACAATCATGAATTGAATCTTTGAGTTGCAGTGATCTTGCCCAGACCAACACCACCAGGACCTCCTCCTCTGTGGGCATTAAATCCTCAGTCAGTCAGTAGTTCTCCTCAGTGTTGATTTGCTCTGAAATGCTCCTCAGTTTTCCTTCAACATCTGCATTTCACGCGAGTTCTTCAGGCTTCACGCTAGTGAGGGGTCGGGACTCCGCTGTGGTTTGGATCTCCTGCCACCAGGAACTTTGTGGTGAATCTCCTGTAAAAGGAAGGAGACGCAGAAGTATTCTATTACTTCTACACCTCCCATGGTTCAAAGGTTCTGCTCCTGAAAGGACCGGAGACGAGCTGCAGAAACATTCAGCCGCTGATCTGAACCTTGAAGTCGTTTGTCTGCCGGCGGTGTGGATACACTCGAACTGTCCAAACAAACGTGTCATTTGTACCCAGTGATTCAGTCGGTGAGAACAAATGCATTCTGAGTGAAACAATATAAACATGTAGAGCTGCTTCTACATCGCACAAGCTGAACAAAATGTAGTTGAAGCAGCTGCTCGCGCCGCAGTAGATGATGCTTATCCATCAACTTTGTGCTTTGATAATCTGTTGTTGCGTTTGAACAGATGATAGATTGTGTTTCTGTCTGTATTTATGAAGAGGAAGTCGTCCTGTCAGAAGGTCCTGTGCTGCTGCCATGCTCCGGCCTTACAGACAGGAACAAGCCGCCTCAACCCGTCAAAGTAAAACAGATGTGATGTTATATTTTACTGAATGTTCTGTTGCCATCTCGCTGTGATTGTGCGATTACTGTGAACAAGTTGAATGTTGTGAGTGCTGAATATCAGAGAGTTTAAATGTCTGATGGAACGTGAGACGTCCTGCTGGTCCTTGAACACATCATCTCTCTGATTCATAATGAATGAACCCAACACACCGACAGTCCAACACATCTCTGATCGGACCAGGACACGCAGAATCGGATCAGATCTTGACGTCGGTTAATGTCCAGAGAATCGATTTCTTCGTTCTCTAAAGAAAAGTGGAGACATCTTCTTGAATTTGTGACTCAACATCTCAGATTAACCTCATGAAGATTTATTTTGTCCTGAACGTTCTGAAACTACGAGGCGTCAGGTCGTTGTTGTTTCTGTCTCTGCTCTCAGTCGGTGAAGTTCTGACTGTTTTAAGGCAGTCGTTGGTTCTGGAGAGACGCAGTGATGAACTTCAGGTCGACTGCTGAGTTCATCCTGCTTCCTTCTCTCTGTCGGCCCGATCGTCTCCACTCTCTTAGTTCTGAGGCAGCAGTGAAGCTGTTAACTCTTAATGAGCCTCTGAACTTCCTGTAAATGAAAAGATTTCAATGTATTCACACCTGAAGAGCCAGGTGAGCCATCTCCTGCTGAGGAAAACAGTGAGACGTGGTTTGAAAGCTCTGAAAGAAGCTTATGAATCAACGCTGAGTTCAGATGATTTAGTCATTTATGAACTTTTGTTTTCACCTTCAGATTTCCTGTAAAGTCGTCGCTCTATAAAAGTCTCATCGCCTCCATCACAGCTGACAGGAAGTACCCGTGTGTGTGTGTGTGTGTGTGTGTGTGTGTGTGTGTGGTGTGTGTGTGTGTGTGTTGCTATCGTCGCTGAGCTTGTTGTTTTTCTTCTTCATGTGTTGGAGCAGCCGGGGCGGCGCTGTGCAGTACAGGTGTGTGCAGATGTAAGTCGGACCGTCAGCTGTCGTTTTCAGTGTCACATGTTTCAGATTCAGGGTCTTCGGTGTGTGAACAGAGACAGGATGTTAGCATGTTAGCCTAGCTGAGCACAAAGACTGGAAGCAGGGGGAACTGTTAGCTTAGCTCCATCACAACAGAGAAGAGAACACCTGAGTCTGTTCGGTGAACAGCTGGTCAGTGACGACAGACGCCGTTTCAAAGCTAATTAACTTTCATTTTCTCTCTGACGAAGATGTTCGGACTTTTCAATCGTGTCCAAAGATGTTGAAGGTAAATTCTGGCTCTGTAGCAGAGGTGGGTCTCTCTCTGGACAGATGATCTATGTCAGTTTATGTTACAGAAGCTTAGCTAGCAGGTAGCTCAGTATTTAGCAAACCAGCTGGTGGAAATGAACTCGACTTTAACTCGTCCAATCAAGATTTAGGCTAGCTTAGCAGCCTGTGAAGCTAATGTTAGCTTAGCAGCCTGTGAAGCTAATGTTAGTTTAGCAGCCTGTGAAGCTAATGTTAGTGTATCAACCTGTGAAGCTAATGTTAGCTTAGCAGCCTGTGAAGCTCTTATTGGTCGACAGGTAGACTCTGGACACTCAGACCTGAAACATGTGACTCTGGAGACGACAGCCAATCAGAGCGTTTCTCTGTTGTTGCTGTGAAGTGTCAGGACAAACAGGATATTTTGACTTTTATTTTGAAAGGTGCATGTTTCCTGTAGCTTGAGGCAGGTTTGAGGCTAGTTCACCAAATGTGCACTTTTTCATTTGACAGACACCTGGTGGACACAGGTGGAGTTTTATTTTGAAAGTCATGGTGTTTTCGTGCTGCAGCCAATGAGAATGTATCGATTCACCACCTGCCCACAACTCAAACCTGATTGGCCGTTGCTGTGATGATGTAACTGCTGCTGCTCCAGGTGATTGGTCATCGGGCTCTTTGTTTAGTGCATGTGGCCGAGCAGAGGGCAGCGTTCATGTTCAAACTGTTTCCTGTTCAAACCTTTTTTATGCATCGATCACGTGACGGTCAGCAGGTGACCGCACGTTTCTACGAAGTCCAACTTTATTTATTACGTCCAGACGACCGACGCTCGTCTGGACGCTCACGTGTTCATCAGCTGGATTTCTTTGTATCACCATGTCATTTGTAATAAACTGATTTCATGCACTCTGACGTCCAACGACTTTTAATTCAAAGTGGTTTCACACAGTTTCCTGCAGCGTCTCAGGTCGTCAATGTTTCGTCTTTCGAGCACTCAGAAATGAAACGTTGTGATCAAAGTGAACAAAGACGTCGACGGCAGTTGTCCTCCAAACTTCTTAGAAATGTTTCGTTGTTAGTTTTGTAATTAAAAACACGATCAGAAGAACTCTGAGGTCAGATTTTATTCAACGGGAACCAGGTGTCAACAGTCTTTTCAAAGTAAAAGCTCCCAATGGACCACTGAAACATTCTTAAAGATAAACAGCTTGAGGCAGAACATAAAGAAATATTCAAAACATGAATATCTTTGATAACTGGGAAATAAACACATTATGATTAAATGTTCTGTATGCTGATGGATCTGATGGACCTGGTCCGTCTCTAAACACATCTGACTTCCTGTCAGTGTCTCGTTGGTTCCTCCTGAAAACATCAAACTGATAGTTTCATTTTCTAATTAAACTTCATTAAACTGAGATTTTATCAGTCAGACAGGACAAACAGAGACTTTGATCACAACGCATAAAAACTTTAATTAAAGACAAATGTCCTCCTGCTTCTTTTTAATTGGCTGACGTCCGACTGACAACATGAACCTGCTGATGGGTCACCTGCAGACGGGTCACCTGCTGACGGGTCACCTGCAGACGGGTCACCTGCAGACGGGTCACCTGCTGACGGGTCACCTGCTGACGGGTCACCTGCAGACGGGTCACCTGCAGACAGGTCACCTGCTGACGGTTCACCTGCTGACGGGTCACCTGCAGACGGGTCACCTGCTGACGGGTCACCTGCAGACGGGTCACCTGCTGACGGGTCACCTGCAGACGGGTCACCTGCTGACGGGTCAATCATGGGACCAGTGAGACGTCTGTCTTCAGTAACAGCTGTGTCTGCTCTACATGTTGATGGACTGTCCCTTTAAAACACAGCAGCTCCTGCAGAGTGTCACACTGATCCATGACGTCTGATGTACTGCAGAGTGGATCCAGCAGGGGGCGGAGTCAGCTCAGTCATCAGGTGTGTGTGTGTGTGTGTGTGTGTGTGTGTGTGTGTGTGTGTGTGTGTGTGTTTTCATCTTTTCTCCTTGTTCATGCTCAGTCTGTCCTCATCTGACTCCGCCCCCTAACCTGGGGGTGGGGCTACCGGTGAGTTGGCCCCGCCCCTGCCTTCATCACAGAAACCTTCACAGTGAGAGTAAGGAGCTGCATCAGTTAGAGGTTTTAAACTCCGCCTATCACCTCCTCATGTGGCTCCGCCTCCTCCACAGGTACACCTGTACCTGTAAACACAGCGCCTGATGACGTCACTGATGATGTCACCGATGATTAGTGGTCAATTAACAGCAGAATGTTCCTTCAACATGATGACCTCACCTGCCGCCTGGGCATGGTCCTCACTGACATCACTGCTGACATCATCAGGAGGCCAGCGGAGCTCGCCGCTCTCCACGTCTCCTCCGTCTGACAGCTCCACAACGATGGAAGGGAGGGGCCTGGAAAGTTTTGGAAAATGCTCTGCAGGGTCTGGAAACACCTGGAAATGAAGGAAGGGACCAATCAGAGAGCTTGTTGCTGACCTCAGACGGACTCACCTGGTGGGTCGGCTCACTCTGGGTGTTTTGTGTCTCACCTGGAGAGCCAGCGCCTCCTCTCCAGAAGCTCCACCCACTGACTCACAGGCAGTCATCACCTCTGTCATCTCAACCAATCAGAGCGCAGCAGGAGACAGGAAGCTAAGAGGAGAAAAAAAACGAAATAAAAGCACCTGCTGCAGTCAAACCCATGGAGATGAGTTCAGTCTGCCCCAGGGCATGCTGGGATACATGACATCACACAACAACCTGCTGCTCCCTCCGTGTTGACTGTCAGGCACAATGACTCATCGTCACACAGGTTCTTCACAGGGTTCAGCTGGTTCTAAGAGTTCTCAGGAGGTTCCTGACAGAACAGAGGATCTTTACGGGTTCTCATGAAGTTCCTGAGAAGGTTTTGAGGGTTCTTCAGAGGGTTCAACATTCTTTGAGGACTCTCAGTCATTTCTAACAGGATTTCAGACTTTAATAAGAACATCTCAGTGGTTCTACACAGGGCACAGGGGTTCTTGAGAGACGTCCAGGGTTTCCTAAACAGTTTAGAGGTTCTGTAAAGAGTTCAGAGGGTTTGTAGGGGTCAAGACAGTTTCTGCATGTTTGAGCTGCCATGAGTTCTTGGAGTAGATCTTCACAAATGAAGGGGTCCTTAAATAATCATTGTTGACAGGGTTCCAGGGTTCTTGATAGATCACTAACATTTTTGTCAGAGTAGCTTAGAAAAGTCCATGAGGTCTTCACACGGTTCAGGGCTTCTTGACATGATTTCAGGACTTTCAGGTGTTTTTGAGGGGTGATGAGTCCTCTGCAGGTTTTCAGGGTTCCAAACAGATTTTGTTAGCAGTGATTAAATGAGTTCTTCGGAGGTTCCGGGGCTTTTGTATTCCCCCAAAAGTGATTTAAAGACTCTTGACAGGGATTGTATGGTTCTGTTCAGGGGTTCTCTGTGGGGTTCCAGGGTTTTGAGCATGTTTGAAGGGATTTCATCAGGATGTTCTTCAGAGGTTACAGGAAGCTTAGAATTGTTTTCCGGGTTCTTTGAAAAAGTTTGAGGGTCCATTTAAAATGAGAGAACCTGATTATTTCCTGTTTTATTTTCATCAGCTGTCAGAGTGTAATGGTGATTTATGTTGAGTAATAAAAAGTGAAGTGAGAACAGGTAAGAACAGGTGAGTAAGATAAACCTTTGGAAACTCCCGGATCATCTGACACTATTAATGAGCTGTGTGTTTTCCACTCGATCACATCACAGCTGGTGGACAAACAGCCCTGTTACCATGACAACTGACATTTTAGGAACTTTTTACTTCCTGATTCAGACATAAAGTTCTGCTTCACATTTCAAACATGAACAGTCTGAAGCTGAGTGACGGCTGCCACATTTAAAACAGAATCAGATAAAATCTTCAATCAGAAGTTTCATATGAACCAGCGTCACTGAACTCATCATTCAGAAACTAACACCATTAAAATAAAGAGAAGAAGAAGAAGACCCACCTGATGAAGAGGATGATGAAGATGTAAACACTAATACTGTCAGTGTTCAGAGACGAGCAGCTTGGTGTTGATCAGACAGACGACGACTGCTGTTCACTTCCTCTCAATTCAAATTCAGTTCAGGGTGTGTGTGTGTGTGTGTGTGTGTGTGTGTGTGTGTGTGTGTGTGTGTGTGTGTGTGTGTGTGTTTTGCATGTTGTCCTGATTTGACTCAGTCTGGTGTGATTTGGTTTCAGAGGCGCCTCGTTTCACTTTGTTTTATTGATTCATAGATTCAAATGTCACCAGTGTGTTAAATACAGTGAACAATATATGACATGTATCATATACTATATATAATATATAGACGATATTATATATGTAAGCAGATTATATGTTTTATGTTTAGAACCTTTTAATTTCTTAATATAATGAGGACAATCTCACACATGAAGCTGTTACACTCTATGGTTTTTATACTTGTGTTGAGTTATTGGATAATTGTATTAATATATGTTGTAAATATGGTACATGTTGTTGTTGTCATTGTTCAAGTTGTTGTTATTGTTCATATTGTTATTGTTGTTCATGTTGTTGTTGTTGTTCATGTTGTTTTTGTTATTGTTGTTTATGTTGTTGTTCATGTTATTGTTTATGTTATTATTCATGTTGTTGTTGTTCATGTTGTTGTTGTTGTTCATGTTGTTGTTCCTGTTATTGTTGTTTATGTTGTTGTTGTTATTACTCATGTTGTTGTTGTTGTTGTTGTTGTTCATATTGTTGTTGTTGTTGTTCATGTTGTTGTTGTTCATGTTGTTGTTATTGTTCATGTTGTTGTTGTTCATGTTGTTGTTGTTGTTCATGTTGTTGTTGTTATTGTTCATGTTGTTGTTGTTCATGTTGTTGTTATTGTTCATGTTGTTGTTGTTCATGTCGTTGTTGTTATTGTTCATGTTGTTGTTGTTCATGTTGTTGTTATTGTTCATGTTGTTGTTGTTCATGTTGTTGTTGTTATTGTTCATGTTGTTGTTCATGTTGTTGTTGTTGTTCATGTTGTTGTTGTTGTTATTGTTCATGTTGTTGTTGTTGTTGTTCGTGTTGTTGTTGTTGTTCATGTTGTTGTTGTTGTTCATGTTGTTGTTGTTGTTGTTCATGTTGTTGTTGTTGTTGTTGTTGTTGTTCATGTTGTTGTTGTTGTCCATGTCCTCGTGGTATGAAGTGTAGTCCTGAGGGAGCAGCTGTTCTCTGAGTGTTGTGATGACCTTATAACCATGTTGTCGTGGTAACAACAGTCCTGTCAGGTAGAAAAGTGATGTAACATCATCAGACTGATCTATAGATCTATAGTTACTTCCTTATGTCAGACTACCTGAGCTCACGTTATCTCAGGTGAGTCTGGTCCAGTTAACGTTAATGACACGTGACATCATCAACATCACGTTACACTTTGAACTAACACAAAGGAAAATGATTGGACATCAGATCGATGAGGTCAATAACTGTGTTTGATTTCTACAGGAAGTGACTTTCAACAAACATTGTAGTTGGTTGTGTATTGAGAGAAGGAGAGAGTCATCACTGATCAATAATCTATATTTCACCCTGTCGGATAAACATATTGATCAGTGCCTTATTGATGAACCCACAGATATCATCAGCTGAGTTTACTTCACTCTCACCGGCCTGTCACAGGTGGGATGTGAACGTGACACAGGCTCCGCCCTCAGACAGGAGGAGCTCCACCCCCTCAGCAACTGATCAGGCTCCTCCATCTATTATTGATCACTGCAGCATTGATTATTGATGATCGATCAAGTTACAAATGAGGGTGACATCACACACACACACACACACACACACACACACAAAACTCAGCTACACTCTCTGTGTCACACAGATGATGAAGAGGAGGAGGATGATGATGATGGAGATGAAGATGATGATGAAGAGGAGGATGAGGATGGTGATGAGGAGGAGGAGGAGGAGGAGGAGGAGGGTGTTGGCTGAAACTGAAACAGAAAGTGAAAGAATCAGCTGTGAGTCTGAAGATGCTCTGAGTCTGTTTCCTTTGCAGCAGCAGATCCTGGATCAGATTGTCTCTGTTTTAAACAGTCTGCTGGTTCTGGTTGAGGTGGATTAGTTCTGGTCGAGGTGGATTAGTTCTGATCGAGGTGAATCAGTTCTGGTTCCAGTGATGATGTGGGTTTCCTTTCTGCCCGGCAGGACTCAGCAGAGCAGCTCAGGTGAGTTCAATGTGATTGTGTTTATTATTTAAGATCAGTGATGATGTCGTGATGATGTCATGATGATATCGTGATGATGTCATGATGTGCCCTGTCGCATGAGGAGCAGCAGCTGTTAGTGACTCAGATATAAATGACAGGCGGTGTCCACTGGGGGGCGCCAGACACCCGCTGCAGACACCAGCGCTGCTGTGAGACCAGCATTCAAACATCTTCACAATTTATTTCATACAAAAGTTAGAAGTTGAATAAGAAGAAACAGAATAATAATGACGTATGATAACATGATCCAATCAAAAAGATAAATGAATATTGTTGAGACCTCAGACAGACAGAGAGTCAGACTCCTCGTCATCGCGTGTGACCCCGCCCCTCCTCCGGGCCGCCCCGTCACAGACTCGGAGGAGCAGGGATGAGAGGTAAGTCGGCTGCTGGTCTGAGTTTAAACTTTAAGTTTTACTATGAAGGAGGTTTTGTTTCCTCCTCTGATCAGCTGATGATCGATAGATTGATTGATTCCTATGAAACTTCGTTCAGCCTGCAGACTCATGAAGGAGAAACACTTTGATCCTGTGACGTCTGCTCTGATATTAATTATTAATAGTTAAATTAGAAACACTTAAACACGTTTGTGACGTATCGCGGTGCGTTCACTGACCCGATGAAGTATTCAGTCTGTTTATGATCTGAGCACTTGTTCTCCCCGCTCTGTCTGTTCTGTATGTTCTCTGTATGTTCTCTGTCTGCTCTGTCTGTTCTGTATGTTCTCTGTCTGTTCTGTATGTTCTCTGTATGTTCTCTGTCTGCTCTGTCTGTTCTGTATGTTCTCTGTCTGCTCTGTCTGTTCTGTATGTTCTCTGTCTGTTCTGTATGTTCTCTGTATGTTCTCTGTCTGCTCTGTCTGTTCTGTATGTTCTCTGTCTGTTCTGTATGTTCTGTATGTTCTCTGTATGTTCTCTGTATGTTCTCTGTCTGCTCTGTCTGTTCTGTATGTTCTCTGTCTGTTCTGTATGTTCTCTGTATGTTCTCTGTCTGTTCTGTATGTTCTCTGTATGTTCTCTGTCTGTTCTGTATGTTCTCTGTATGTTCTCTGTCTGTTCTGTATGTTCCCTGTATGTTCTCTGTCTGCTCTGTCTGTTCTGTATGTTCTCTGTCTGTTCTGCATGTTCTCTGTATGTTCTCTGTCTGTTCTCTGTATGTTCTCTGTCTGCTCTGTCTGTTCTGCATGTTCTCTGTATGTTCTCTGTCTGTTCTGTCTGTTCTCTGTATGTTCTCTGTCTGTTCTGTATGTTCTCTGTATGTTCTCCGTCTGTTCTGTATGTTCTCTGTCTGTTCTCTGTATGTTCTCTGTCTGCTCTGTCTGTTCTGCATGTTCTCTGTATGTTCTCTGTCTGTTCTGTCTGTTCTCTGTCTGTTCTCTGTATGTTCTCTGTCTGCTCTGTCTGTTCTGCATGTTCTCTGTATGTTCTCCGTCTGTTCTGTATGTTCTCTGTCTGTTCTCTGTATGTTCTCTGTCTGCTCTGTCTGTTCTGCATGTTCTCTGTATGTTCTCTGTCTGTTCTGTATGTTCTCTGTCTGTTCTCTGTATGTTCTCTGTCTGCTCTGTCTGTTCTGCATGTTCTCTGTATGTTCTCTGTCTGTTCTGTCTGTTCTCTGTATGTTCTCTGTCTGTTCTGTATGTTCTCTGTATGTTCTCTGTCTGTTCTGTCTGTTCTGTATGTTCTCCGTCTGTTCTGTATGTTCTCTGTCTGCTCCGTCTGTTCTGCATGTTCTCTGTATGTTCTCTGTCTGCTCTGTCTGTTCTGTATGTTCTCTGTATGTTCTCCGTCTGTTCTGTATGTTCTCTGTCTGCTCTGTCTGTTCTGCATGTTCTCTGTATGTTCTTATATTCAGTCAGTAGGTGAGTGGAACACTTGGACCAAACTCCATTCAGAAACTGTACATTTAAAGGTTTCTTTGTTTCTGTGTTTCTCTGTGCAGCGCAGGTCGTGTTGTTGTTTCAGACCAACACAGTCGTCATTATCATGCCCCGCACACACATTGTGTAAATAGTAAATGTACCTGTGCTCACCTGTGCCCACCTGTGGGCTCCTGGGCCTGTTGGTCTGGAGGTGTGGTCAGCTGCACTGATGGAGCTTTCTTGCTATCAGGCAGCAGGAAGTGACGGCGCCACGGACAAACAGCAGGTCTGAAGTCAAAGGCACGGTGTTTCCTGTTTGGACGCTTGCCAACACTCTGTTCAATGATCATTTTATTTATGTTTCGCCCAAAACTCCCCCGTCACTGTTCCTGAGTCTAAACTCCACCTCTTTTCTCCGTCGACGCACATTTCACCCACATTATCAGCGTTTAACCAGTTTAATGGACCTGGACACGCCCTAAACGAGCCTTTAAGATAATTTATTCCATGTTTAAACTCTGTGTTGATCCAGAAAAGTTTCAGATGATTCCGGTTCGAAAATCTTTTCTCTTTAAAGTTCTGAACAGAACACCAGCTCCCTGTCAAACCAACATGTAGATAAAGTTGTTGGTGAATGTTCAGCAGGAGGAGGCGAGGAGAACCGGGAAGGAGAGAGGAGGAGACTGCCCAAACTGAAGAACCCTGCAAAGATCTGGAAGAACCGCAAACAGCAGAACCACAAACACACCGCAGGTCAGAAAACAACAGAACATCATCCGATCAGTACTACATTATCAGCTGGACCACCCTGTAGATCAGTACCAACAGAACCTTTAGAACTAATGAGCTCAGACTGAACTTCATGTTTCCAGCAGACTCGAACTCAAGAACAGGCTGTTGTGATGTTGAACCCGCTCTGCGTCATGTGGTTTGTGTCCTGCAGACGATGAGTTGGACCGTGAGGAGGAGCAGCAGAGGGAGGAGCAGCAGAGGGAGGAGCAGCTGGAGGAGGTGAGCAGGAAGCTGATCCTCAGGGAGGAGCAGCTCTTCAGTCAGGACTCCCCATGTGAGCTGGAGGTGGACCAGCTGCAGAAAGACTTCGAGGCTCTCAGACTGCAGATATGGATGGCTGTCCACAACACCTTCACCTCCTCCTCCTCCTCCACCTCCTCCACCTCCTCCACCTCCTCGGGGCAGCTGGAGGTCCTGAGGAGTGCTGTGGCTTCCATCCAGCAGCAGGAGGTGCAGGACCGGCGCTGGATGGGTAGTCTGGAGGAGCGAGTGCCGGAGTGGCGCCCTCAGAAGTTTCTGAGTGCTCACCACAGTCTGCTGCAGAAGATGGTGGAGTCCAGACTGATGAAGGCCAGTGAGGAAGACTGTGGTGGAGCTGAGGGGCTGTCCTCACCTGTGAAGAAGCAGGTGAGTCACCAGCCACAGAGCAGACAAGTTCACCTGGTAACAACATCAGTAGTTACTAACGTACCTGTGCAGGTGTGTTGTATGGGCAGGCGTGTGAAGGAGGACCTGCTGACGGTGGTGAGGACGGTGAAGGACTGTTACCCTCCTCAGGTGGACATCATGAACCTGTACGCTGGACTGTACCATCAGAACTTCTCTTCCCGTCTGACTGAACTTGCTGCTGCTGGACTGGAAGCAGACGACTGTGGATACCTGCTATTCTGGACCAATCACTGCTATCCACAGTGAGTCACACACACACACACGCACACACACACACACACACACACTGCAAGGGTTCACTGGATCATCGGTGTCACATCTGGACCTGGGGTCCTCAGCCTTGGGGGTGGTGGTTCTGGGTGGTCAAAAAGCCTCTGACACACTGATAACATAATAATTCAGTTTAAGATATGTCAACATAAAACGGTTCTGGCGGACCTGGTCCAGGTGTTCCTACATGGAGAGCTGTCAGTGACTGGAGGTCTCAGGTGTTTGTTTCTCCTCAGTGATATATTAAACCACGAGGAACTGCAGGGGAACATCAAGACGGCCTGTCTGGGTTCTCTGCTGCTGCTGGACCACCTGGACCGGCTGGAGGACCAGTACCTGAGCCACAAAGAGGTAAAGCCCAGCAGCCAGCAGCCGGTTCTCTCCGCGTTTGTGTTGGTTACTGAGATGTTTGTGTCCTTCAGGACAAAGTGAAGCTGTGGCTGAACGCAGCTCTAAGGAGAGACGAGCAGAGCTGGACCAGCAGCACACCTGAACTCATCGACCGGTACTGCTTCAGCCCACTGGCTGTAGACGTCATACAGGTGAGACAGACAGGACAGGTGTAGACCGCAGTGATGTACTACAACAAATATGTTGGCACATTTAATCAGTAAAACTAAAAGCTGTAGTTATAAACTGTCCAGATACTCTCCGGTCCTGAACACAATTCACCGCCTCCCCGTCCCTGCTGAAGACCAGTGCACCTGTTTATATGCGCACCTGTTTCCTAAGGGAATGGGAGACGACTAATTTCAGATTCTAAAAATACGACCTCTTTGCGTCGTGCGCTACATTTTGCACCCAGATCATCCACCGTTTAACCAGCTAGACGTCCTAAGCACACAAGCGTGCAGCACTACAGGCCGTCTGCACGGAGCCCCAGGTGTGCTGCAGGTGAACCTGTAGTTCGTACCTGTTTATGTTCAGGGTGGTGGATAATTGTTGGTGTTTCCAGGTGATGGACAGCTCCCTGAATGAGTTCAGCTGTGTGATCAGAGACCAGAGCAAAGCTCAGAGGATCACAGCTCACCTGGAGATCTTCCTCAGCAGGTAGGCCACACCCACTGAACACATGAATATTCATGAGCGTGTTGATGCAGGTGTGCAGGTGTTTGTCATGAATCATTCTTGTGTTTCAGCTACAAGAAGAGTGTGGAGGAGTTTGTGAAGGGGAACCACTGTAACGTCCGCTCAGTGGTCAAAGCTCAGCTGGTCTGTGAGCTGCAGTTCAGGTACAACTCAACACTCTCCACACCTGCACACACACAGGTGTGTGTCTCTCAGTCACTTCCTGTCCTGAAGCATTGTGGGATCTGTAGGAAGTCCCCGCTGGACAAGGCAGGCGGAGGGACAGGGAGAGCTGATTGGTCGCTGTGTTTTCCTGCTCTAATGCTGATTGGTTCTCGTCACTGCCCTCAGGGATTACATCACAACTATAACAGGAAGTCTGTCGGAGGAGCAGAGACGTCGCTGTGTGGACACGCTATCGGCCCTGAAGGATTGTGGGTACAGATGCCTCACCGCTCCCATTCACACCCAGCTAAAGGTACAAATACTGCGTGTACTAATGGTAATAGGTTGCTATAGGTTGTGAGCTGATTCAGGTTCTTCTGATTCAAGATCCAAAGTGTTTAATGTCACACGTCCACAGAATGCCACCAATGTAAGCAGAAATATATACAACAAAAATATACAGAATAAAGCAATTTTAAAAGACAGCATGTGAAAAAAAGGAGAAAAAGCAACAACAACAACAATAATAACAATAATAACAATAATAATAATAATAATAATAATAATAATAATAAAACAGTGCAAATGTGAGCTGTGCAATTTGAAAATGGAATGTAAGCAGTAGGTGCAGTTATATGAGGTAGTCTGCTGTCTGCAGTCTGATGGCAGACGGAGCAGTCAGTCAGCGGTGGGTCAGAACCCGTCCAGCTTCTCTCTGTGCAGTCTTTTGGCCGCTGTGATGGATTTTTCCGGTCCATACTTTGCAGCTTTGTACTCACTGCCTGATTTAAATGCGAGAGAGCGAGTGCAGCATGAGACGACCGGGCTGTTAATCCAGGGCTTCTGGTTGGAGAACTTCTTGACTTGTGTGGTGGGCACGATGTTGTCGACAGTGTTTATATACCCAGTCACGTACTCAGCACTGTCCTGTATGCTGAAGGAAGAGTCCTCCAGAGTGGCTGGGGCCTTCTCAGGGGTTCTGGTGTGTTGCTGCGGTGGTACAGAACCAGTAAAGAATAACAAAAATGTCCAGCAGGACCCGCCTGCTGTCTGCTAGCAGTGCACCGCAGAGAGAAACACGCTAACAAGAAGAAAAGTCAGCGAGCAAACACGTCTGCCTCAGGAGCCACGTTGTTGATAATCAATAATCGATGGTTGTGCAGGTGTGTTTCACTCACCTGTGGACGTCTGTCTGGCTGGACGGGTCACTTCCTGTCGTTGATTCTCTGCTGGACTCTCTGAACCAGCAGCTGATGGACCTGACGGACCTGAAACCAGACTGCAGACAGGTGAGACTGTCTGGTTACTACATGTCTGTCTCTCTGCCTGTCTCTCTCCCTGACTGCCTGTCTCTCTGCCTGACTGCCTGTCTCTCTGCCTGACTGTCTGTCTCTCTGCCTGTCTCTCTGCCTGTCTCTCTCCCTGACTGCCTGTCTCTCTGCCTGTCTCTCTCCCTGACTGCCTGTCTCTCTGCCTGTCTCTCTCCCTGACTGTCTGTCTCTCTGCCTGACTGTCTGTCTCTCTCCCTGACTGCCTGTCTCTCTCCCTGACTGCCTGTCTCTCTGCCTGTCTCTCTGCCTGTCTCTCTCCCTGACTGCCTGTCTCTCTGCCTGTCTCTCTGCCTGACTGTCTGTCTCTCTCCCTGACTGTCTGTCTCTCTCCCTGACTGCCTGTCTCTCTGCCTGACTGTCTGTCTCTCTGCCTGTCTCTCTGCCTGTCTCTCTCCCTGACTGTCTGTCTCTCTGCCTGACTGTCTGTCTCTCTCCCTGACTGTCTGTCTCTCTCCCTGACTGTCTGTCTCTCTGCCTGTCTCTCTGCCTGACTGTCTGTCTCTCTCCCTGACTGTCTGTCTCTCTCCCTGACTGCCTGTCTCTCTGCCTGACTGTCTGTCTCTCTGCCTGTCTCTCTGCCTGTCTCTCTCCCTGACTGCCTGTCTCTCTGCCTGTCTCTCTCCCTGACTGCCTGTCTCTCTGCCTGTCTCTCTCCCTGACTGTCTGTCTCTCTGCCTGTCTCTCTCCCTGACTGTCTGTCTCTCTGCCTGACTGTCTGTCTCTCTCCCTGACTGCCTGTCTCTCTCCCTGACTGCCTGTCTCTCTGCCTGTCTCTCTGCCTGTCTCTCTCCCTGACTGTCTGTCTCTCTCCCTGACTGTCTGTCTCTCTGCCTGACTGTCTGTCTCTCTCCCTGACTGTCTGTCTCTCTCCCTGACTGTCTGTCTCTCTGCCTGTCTCTCTGCCTGACTGTCTGTCTCTCTCCCTGACTGTCTGTCTCTTTGCCTGACTGCCTGTCTCTCTCCCTGACTGTCTGTCTCTCTGCCTGTCTCTCTGCCTGACTGTCTGTCTCTCTCCCTGACTGTCTGTCTCTTTGCCTGACTGCCTGTCTCTCTCCCTGACTGTCTGTCTCTCTCCCTGTCTGCCTGTCTCTCTCCCTGACTGTCTGTCTCTCTCCCTGACTGTCTGTCTCTCTCCCTGTCTGCCTGTCTCTCTCCCTGACTGTCTGTCTCTTTGCCTGACTGTCTGTCTCTCTGCCTGTCTCTCTGCCTGTCTCTCTGCCTGTCTGTCTGCAGGCCCTGCTGTCTGTCCTCCATCAGGATGTGGTTCTTAAGTATGTGAAGAGGATGATGAAGAGCAGGATGAAGAGCAGGGAGCAGCAGGTGGGCGGAGCTCAGCGGATGATCGAAGACGCCCGAAAAATCAACGACTTCTTTAAGGAGGGGGTGAGCCACGCTCCGCTCTGATTGGAGATGCTGACTAACAGGAAGCAGTGATGCCAGCAACGCGTCACTCTAATCTGACCACTTTCTTCAGTAACGAGTAATCTAACGCGTTAATATTTCCAAACCAGTGATCAGATTAAAGTTACTTATTCAAGTCACTGTGCGTTACTATTATTTTTGTCATTTTCCTGAGTAAAAATATATATCTTTGCTTTCTTCTTGCGTGTCGGGGAGTGACGTCACATACGCGAGAAGTCACGTTTTCTGCATGACGACAATTCACGTGTTACACAACGCAGCGACACAAACACAAACAACAATGGAGGGAGGACAGAGATGCTCGTTTCTAGCTGGAAATACAGTCATTATTTTGAGTTTGTGTCAGCTAAAAAAGAGAATATTAAGGTTCGTTGTACTCTGTGCTGGCAGCTAAGGGTTAGAAGTTGGTCGGGCGGGATGTTGTAGAGGAAATGCTGCTAAACACGGCTGACTCGCCCTCGTTTGGTGCCAGAATAAACAAGATGCTGCTGCTATCACTGCTGCTGCCTCACAGAACACCTTCATCCTCCTGCCTGGAGAAGCAGCAGCAGAGCAGGAGAGAAATCTGAAGGCTGCTGAATGTAACTAATACAGTAACTTGTAATATAACTTAGTTACTTTTAAAAAACAGATCAATAGGGGCGCCGCTTAGCTCAGTCGGTAGAGCGGGCGCCCCATGTCTAGAGGCTCTGTCCTCGCTGCAGCGGACCCAGGTTCGAATCCCGGCCCGCGTCCCTTTACTGCGTGTCACTCCCCGTCTCTCTCACCCTGCTTCCTGTCACCCTCTTCATCTGTACTATCAATAAGGCCAAAAAAATAATTAAAAAAAACAGATCAGTAATCAGATTACTTTTTCAAGGTAACTGTGGCAACACTGACAGGAAGTGACATCTTTGCTCTGAGACAGTGTTGCTCCAGCACAACAGCTGAGATCTCAGTATTACAGTAGTGTGTGTGTGTGTGTGTGTGTGTCTCAGGGCTGCAGTGAGTCTCTGTGGCTCGGGGAGCTGCTCTGTAGTCTGGCTGAGATCGTCCGTCTGCAGGATCCAGGAAGTATTCAGCTGGAGATGGTCAGTGTGGCCAGAAGGTTCCCCGACCTCAGGTACACACACACACACACACACACACACACACAGCATCATGCTGTGGGCTCTGGACAGCTTCATATAGACTTATGAATCAGTCATGTTTCTTCATGTCTTTTGAATTATTTGATATAAGGGAGTTTTTTTGGTTGATTTTTAGTTTTCTGATCATGAGTCCAGGTGAAAAACCAGTGAGTGGGTGGAGACCGGCCTGTGTGAACATGAAGTTAAACAGCTGATGAGTCACGCTTCATTCATCACACTCACACAGTAACAGAGCTCTCTGATTGGACGTCTACTGATGATGTCATCCCTATTCATATTCACATCACAGCGGTTAAAGTCTGAATCACATTCAGGAGACTTTGTTTCTCCTCAGACTCAACTGAGACAACAACTACAACTTCAGTTATGGTTTATATGAAGATGAGCTGAGTGGTCCGGTCCGGTCCGGTCCGGTCCGGTCTTTGTAGGAGAGGAAGTGTACATGTCAACACCTGACTTGATCAGAGACCTGCTTCACTGAAGTTCAGCTTTTAATCAAGAGGTTAAAAACAGTGTTATGATTCAATGTCAACCACTCACACACCTCCACCTGTCCTCCACCTGTCCTCCACCTGTCCTCACCTGTCCTCCACCTGTCCTCCACCTGTCCTCCACCTGTCCTCACCTGTCCTCCACCTGTCCTCACCTGTCCTCCACCTGTCCTCCACCTGTCCTCACCTGTCCTCACCTGTCCTCCACCTGTCCTCACCTGTCCTCCACCTGTCCTCCACCTGTCCTCACCTGTCCTCACCTGTCCTCCACCTGTCCTCCACCTGTCCTCCACCTGTCCTACCTGCCTTGCGTTGGGCTCTGAAGGGTTCCATGTTTCACTTGCAAACACTGGAGCTGTGACCTGATCAGTGTGATGAATACCTGGTCGCCATGGGAGACGGCAGGTGTGGCCGGGTGGATTCAGGTGTCAGTGAGAGAATGGAAAAAACCTGAGAGGAGGCGAGTTCACAGACACACCTTTATGTATCAGAGATGTTTGTGTCGTAAATGCAGCTACATGTTGACACTGAACAGCAGCCAATCGCAGACAGATGGATGTTTTCATGCTCACTGATTGGTTCTCTCCGGCTCGTCTTCATCAGCATATTATTTTCTTGAAGGTTGTGAAGAAGCTCTCTCATTGGCTGCTGTCTGATCGGCCTCTTCTACTTCCTGTTTTGTTTTTATAGTCCATCTGATGTTTGTTCAAATGTCTGTGAAAATGTTTCTACAGATTTACATTTATAATCCTCTTATTTTGATTATTGATCTCATTCAGTCCATCTCCTCCACGTCTCAGCACCACCTGGTTCCAATCAGCTGGTTGCCAGTGTGCAGACTAGCTAACATTGCTAACCTTGCTAAGGTTGCTAACGTTGCTCAGCTAAAAATGATCTGTCAACATAAAGATTTCATGTAGCGTCTGTATCCATCTCAGTGCTGAGTTAAACACTTTGATCAAAGTGTTTGATCAGTTTTATTGATCGTTCCTGTTGGTCGTCTGTCCTCAGTGACACTCACGTGTCGGCGCTGCTCTCTCTAAAAACCGGCCTATCAGCTGCTGATGTTCGCTCCATCAGGCGAAGCGTGGAGGAGAACCGCCTCGCCGATGTCTCCACCAATCACAACCCTCCGTTCTTCTCCAAGGTCAAAGTGAAATGGATCAATAATAAGATCAATCAGATGGGGCTGAAGACCTGAACTGTTGCTAGCCAGTTAGCATGTTAGCATGTTAGTCGTCAGTATTATATTAGTATTAGTCACAGAGATCTGATGTCATAGTCCTAAAAATAGACATTTTATTTTAAAGGCGTTGCCGACGGTTACAGGCTTCAAATGTGATCAGAAGAGAGCAATGCATCATGGTCTTTAAAATCAGCATGTGTCCTGTGAGAACCTCGTACGTGTCCTGAGGTGAAGTTCTTCAGTAAATGTACTGAAAATGTAAATGTAGTTTTTAGATTGTTTTTCTTTTCAGAATGAAGCAGAATCAGCTGTGTATTAGTATTATTATTAATCACTTAACTGGATAATAAAGCTGAACGTGTGTATTGATCCGACTCATCTGATTCTTCTTCTGCTGTCAGTGTCATCACATGACTGCACATTCCTGAACACACATCAAAGCCTTTGTTACAGCTCCCGTCTGTGTGTGTGTGTGTGTGTGTGTGTGTGTGTCTGCTCCAAAAAAAATGATCAGTTCCAGATGATCAATACGTCAGACTGTAAAACCACCAGAGTTCTGAAATCCATCTGACCACGTCCTCAATGACAGCTTGAACATTTCAAGGACTCAAAGACCTCATCAGAGACTCCAGGACTTTTCTCAAAGACTTTCCCTGATGTTGAACACTTCAGACAGGAAATGTTCAGGAGTGTCCACGTGACACACCTGTTCTTAAGTTTTTGTGAAGCCACGCTGCCCCCTGCTGGTCATGTGACCTCACACCTCTGACTGCTGCCCCCTGCTGGTCATGTGACCTCATGTGACCAGTGAACACCTGGAACGTACTTTAGGAATCATTTCTTTATTATCACAAAACTTTATCTTATGACTGATTGGTTTTTGTTTTTTTGACAGCAGTTTTCTTTATGAAGTTCTGCACTGTACTGATAAATATGTGAACTGATCAACCAAAACCTTCCAAAACTAAGTTAACTAACCAGCTGCTTGTATCCAAGTATCAGTACTGTGTTGTGTGTGTGTGTTGTCTCTTCTATTTGTATTTTATCTATTTATTTGCTGTCTCTTCTATCTGTATTATTTTATTAGGGACTACAGATGCAAATAAGCAGCTTTTGCTATAATCCGGCATGTTGCCAGTGATGTGTTCGATGTTCACTAATGTGCACTGTCCCTATCCAAAAATAAAGCATTATTATTATTATATATTTATATGTATGTATATACTGTAGACTGTGAGTCAGCTGATTATCACAAACACAGTTTTTATCTGAATGATGATAAAATCAATTAATTTAAAAATGTGATGCAGCATGTAATCTGTACAGTAACTAGTACCTAAAGCCATTAGATACATGTAGTGCAGTGGAGTAAAGTAGTATGAAGTAGCAGAACATGGAAAGACTCAAGTAAAGTACTTGTAAAGTACAAGTACCTCTGAACAGAAGTACAGTCCTTGAGTAAGAGTACTCCGTTACTTCTACGCTGATTGTAACGGCCAGGCTTTCTGTCCAGTCACCCTAGCAACAGAAAACGCCGCCGCTCCATCCAACCGACCAATCACGTCTTACGCCGTCCCTGACGTCACTCTCTGTCAGCACGCTGGGTTTAGCTAATCCTCCATCTTGGCTGTGGCTAGCGGAGCGGCTAGCAGAGATTCTGTCCGGAAAGGATGAGGAGAAGCTGAACGGTCCTGAGCTGACGGAACCGGGACCGGCAGGCAGACCCTACCTGAGCCAGAGACCGGCTGGCAGACCTGGACCCGCTCCGGTCCCGGAAACACACACAGCCGGTCCCGCTGGGCTGCTGCGGGCTAGCCGGCTAACTTAGCCAGTTAGGAGGAACTGTTGCTCCAGTTCACTTTGGATATATGTTGGTTCTAAACTGCCGGAAAAGAGGCCCAGCCAAGCCGAGCCGTGACAGATAACACTGAGATCCAGCAGTCCGGACCGGGACCAGTGATGCCGGGTCACAACCTGCCGAGATAAACCCGAGCTGAAGTTAAAGCAGCCCGCTAAGTTCAGGCAGGTGTTCCGAGACGGACAGGGGGCTTCATGACCGAACCTCCCTCACACTGACCCGGGTAACATGTCCGCCAGGACCCCGCTGCCCACCGTCAGCGAGCGGGACGCAGAGAACGTGAGTCCGGTTAATAAAGTTTAAATGTTGTTTTATTACTGTGACTTGTTTTAATAAAGTTTAAACAGCACTTCATGAACGAGCAGCCAGACAAAACAAACAGTCTTCATAACTAACAATAATCTACAGAGGGAGTTTTTATTGAACTTATATTAATATTTATAATTATTATTTATTGTTCACGGAGTTATTACTGTGGTTCAAGGTGTCCTGGAAGATTTCCAGGTATTTTCACTCAGTTTCCAGGCTGGAGACGAACCACAGGTCCGCCCGTCCGGACCGAGCTTCCCAGGAGCCTTGAGAAAAGACACAGGTTGTCATAGAGGAGTTTGGAAGGTTTTGGAAGCATTTATGGTAGAGCTGTCAACAAACAACCGATTATTGCACATTACCTGATCACTGTAACTATTCACACAGTATGGGTATCAAACATGTCTTGTTAACATTTCAATACTTGTTAAACATTTCTTTAACATGGCACTGACAGCATCGCTCCTCAATCCAGTTTCCTTGTGGGAGTCCCAAAAGGATCAGTAAAGACAAGTCTAAGTCTAAGAATCTCTCCAAAATAAAATTCTGTGTGATGAATTAAATTGTGCAAAATCCTGATGCCAGATGTAGCATCTAACAAAATAAATAATGAGAAAAGTCACCCAGGAGGAACACCAAAAACAAAAATCCAACCTATGTATGTCTAGCCCGTGTAAAACAGTGCATTGAACAGCCAACTCAGGACGCATGCTCTTTGGCCTAAACATTTCTATATTTAAACACTTAAACACTGCAGATCATTCAACATGAAATAAAATGCAGACACATCTACATTCTGACATAAACGATCAGAAACCTCCCAGAAGCATTTTGTTCTGGTAAGTTTGGTCAACATAACTTAAACGTCGGCTTTCTCTTCAGATTGGATGCTGGCGTCTTGTATGAACAGTACGGTTATTTCCCTACTGTGCGACTGAAAGACGCGGGCATTATGTCAGTGTTAGCTTCCCTACAACCGGACATGCTAAAAATTCTTCTTTCGGGACCCAAATGTTACATACGAGCTAGTTGAGCCAGTTTTGCCTTGTATTGTTTATGTAGAAAATACAGAAGCTAAATGTCGGCACAGAATACATGTTAATTATGTTAAGTCATAGGATTTCAAGAAAGTCGCAAATAATTGGCCGTTCCATGGGGCTGGCGAAGGGTTGATATTCTCAGCCTCTGCGGGTCATACCACTTCTGGATATTTGCCTGCCCCATTGGTCAAAATTGGACACATTTATCTCGACGATTTGTCACAGCCGTAATTTATTCAGTCAACAGTAAGTTGGTGTTGGCAGTTCTGTAGAGACCCTACAAACTTCAGAAAAGCCTCTGACATGTCCTGAAACTTTTTCAAGGATACCTGGAAGATGATTTAAAACTCACTAGAGTACCTTGGACCTCCCTAGAGATTCCTGGACCTTCCACTATGACCCTTCATGGCCTCAGAACTGATGGGACTGTCTATTAGTCAACCATAGCTGCTCTGCTAATGTTAGCTTGTCTCTGCTAATGTTAGCTGATACTTCACTGTCATCATGTAAATCTGATTATTAAGTCAAGGGATGTTGTACCTGAAATGTCTGTGTAATGTTGTTTTTTCCCAGCATACCTCAGTGGATGATGGGCGTGGTCAGGTGCCGTCCCGCTCCGCTCGGGCTGCTCGCTGTAAAACGTCTTTGTCCACAACAGACGAGACACCGCACGTCGGGAACTACCGCCTGCTGAAGACCATCGGGAAGGGGAACTTCGCCAAAGTCAAACTGGCTCGACACGTCCTCACAGGACGAGAGGTGAGACAAGACAGTGTGGGGGCAGACAGGACAGTGTGGGGGGGAGACAGGACAGTGGTGTGGTCTCCCGGTTAGTTGTGTGTTTGTTGCCTTGCTATTTTTTTGTGGCGTCCTGTCTTTTTTTGGCTTCCGTATTTTTTTGGTGCGTTCGGTATCTGTTTATTGGGTTCCTGGTCTTTTGTTTTGGTTGACTTTTTATGTGTTGGGGTGTCTTTTTTCTGTCTGGGTGTGTTTTTTCGTGTTGGGTGTGTTATTTTCTGGCTTGTTTGTTCTCGGTTCGTTGTGGTTTTTCCTGGATTTTGTTGTGTTTTTTCTTGCCATTGTGGTGTATTGTTTTGTACCTTCCTTGTTTTTTTTTTGCCTTTGTTGGTGTTTTTTGTACTTGTTTTTTTGTCGATCGGCCTATATTTTGGTGCCTTGCCTTGTTGTTTCTCGCTTGGTATATTTTTTTGTGGGTTCCATGTCTTTTTTGTGGGTTCGGATATCTTTTTATCTGCGTTTTTTTTTATGCCTTGGGTTTGTTGTTCTTGCTTGTGTTGTATTGGGGGGAGACAGGACAGTGAGGGGGGAGACAGGACAGTGTGGGGGCAGACAGGACAGTGTGGGGGGAGACAGGACAGTGAGGGGGGAGACAGGACAGTGAGGGGGAGACAGGACAGTGTGGGGGGAGACAGGACAGTGTGGGGGGAGACAGGACAGTGTGGGGGGAGACAGGACAGTGTGGGGGAGACAGGACAGTGTGGGGGGAGACAGGACAGTGTGGGGGAGACAGGACAGTGTGGGGGGAGACAGGACAGGAGGGGGGAGACAGGACAGTGTGGGGGCAGACAGGACAGTGTGGGGAGAGACGGGACAGGAGGGGGGAGACAGGACAGTGTGGGGGGAGACGGGACAGTGTGGGGAGAGACAGGACAGGAGGGGGGAGACAGGACAGTGTGGGGGAGAGACGGGACAGTGTGGGGGGAGACAGGACAGTGTGGGGGGAGACGGGACAGTGTGGGGAGAGACGGGACAGTGTGGGGGGAGACAGGACAGTGTGGGGGGAGACGGGACAGTGTGGGGGGAGACAGGACAGTGTGGGGAGAGACGGGACAGTGTGGGGGGAGACAGGACAGTGTGGGGGGAGACAGGACAGTGTGGGGGGAGACGGGACAGTGAGGGGGGAGACAGGACAGTGTGGGGGGAGACAGGACAGTGTGGGGGGAGACAGGACAGGAGGGGGAGACAGGACAGTGTGGGGGGAGACAGGACAGGAGGGGGGAGACAGGACAGTGTGGGGGGAGACAGGACAGTGTGGGGGAGAGACAGGACAGTGAGGGGGGAGACAGGACAGTGTGGGGAGAGACAGGACAGTGAGGGGGAGACAGGACAGTGTGGGGGGAGACAGGACAGTGTGGGGAGAGACAGGACAGTGAGGGGGAGACAGGACAGTGTGGGGCGAGACAGGACAGTGAGGGGGCAGACAGGACAGTGTGGGGGAGAGACAGGACAGGAGGGGGGAGACAGGACAGTGTGGGGGGAGACGGACAGTGTGGGGGAGACGGGACAGGAGGGGGGAGACAGGACAGTGTGGGGGGAGACAGGACAGTGTGGGGGGAGACAGGACAGTGTGGGGGAGACAGGACAGTGTGGGGAGAGACAGGACAGTGAGGGGGGAGACAGGACAGTGAGGGGGAGACAGGACAGTGTGGGGGGAGACAGGACAGTGTGGGGGGAGACAGGACAGTGTGGGGGGAGACAGGACAGTGTGGGGGAGACAGGACAGTGTGGGGGGAGACGGACAGTGTGGGGGAGACAGGACAGTGTGGGGGGAGACAGGACAGTGTGGGGGGAGACAGGACAGGAGGGGGGAGACAGGACAGTGTGGGGGGAGACAGGACAGTGTGGGGGAGACAGGACAGGAGGGGGGAGACAGGACAGTGTGGGGGGAGACAGGACAGTGAGGGGGGAGACAGGACAGTGAGGGGGGAGACAGGACAGTGAGGGGGGAGACAGGACAGTGTGGGGGGAGACAGGACAGTGAGGGGGGAGACAGGACAGTGAGGGGGGAGACAGGACAGGAGGGGGGAGACAGGACAGTGTGGGGAGAGACAGGACAGGAGGGGGGAGACAGGACAGTGTGGGGGGAAACAGGACAGGAGGGGGGAGACAGGACAGTGAGGGGGGAGACAGGACAGTGAGGGGGGAGACAGGACAGTGAGGGGGAGACAGGACAGTGTGGGGGGAGACAGGACAGGAGGGGGGAGACAGGACAGGAGGGGGGAGACAGGACAGTGAGGGGGGAGACAGGACAGGAGGGGGGAGACGAGAGGTGAGACATGATGAGTCCTGTATTAAATCTCAGAAACTTGTTTCCCTTCTCTGTAGAATTGACTATTGGTTGATTGTTTTAATGATCCTTGTGCATGAAGGTAAACTTTGATCCAACTGTCAGTCATGTTTGTTCCTCTTACAGGTGGCGATCAAAATCATTGATAAGACCCAGCTGAACCCCACCAGCCTCCAGAAGGTGAGACAGACCGGACGATGCTGAGACCAGACAGAGACCAGACTGAGACCAGACTGAGACCAGACTGAGACCAGACTGAGACCAGACTGGGACCAGACTGAGACCAGACAGAGACCAGACTGAGACCAGACTGGGACCAGACTGAGACCAGACAGAGACCAGACTGAGACCAGACTGGGACCAGACTGAGACCAGACTGGGACCAGACTGAGACCAGACAGAGACCAGACTGAGACCAGACTGGGACCAGACAGAGACCAGACTGATACCAGACTGAGACCAGACTGGGACCAGACTGAGACCAGACAGAGACCAGACTGAGACCAGACTGGGACCAGACTGAGACCAGACTGGGACCAGACTGAGACCAGACAGAGACCAGACTGAGACCAGACTGGGACCAGACTGAGACCAGACTGGGACCAGACAGAGACCAGACTGAGACCAGACTGGGACCAGACTGAGACCAGACTGAGACCAGACTGGACCAGACTGAGACCAGACTGAGACCAGACTGGACCAGACTGAGACCAGACTGAGACCAGACTGAGACCAGACTGAGACCAGACTGAGATCAGACTGAGACCAGACTGGACCAGACTGGGACCAGACTGAGACCAGACTGGACCAGACTGGGACCAAACTGGACCAGACTGGACCAGACTAGACCAGACTGGGACCAGGGTTAGCCCTAACCCACACTGTGGTTATAAATGTAAACAGACTGAATCGTGAAGTTTCATGTGACTATTTTGAGATCAGAAAACATCAGATCAGCATGTTTGATCAGGATCATTGATGAGTCATAGTCATGTTGATACCTGTTGATATCGCATCTGTTTCTTCTTTATTGGTGTAAAATTAAAATCTTTGACATCACCTGGATGAGAACAAATCAGCTGACTCTAATCCTCACCTGTCTGTCTGCCTGCAGCTCTTCAGAGAAGTCAAAATTATGAAGTTCTTAAATCATCCAAACATCGGTGAGTGAAGTCCACTTCAATCCAATCCACTTTATTTATATAGCACAAGTTTAAACAAACACAAGGTTTCCAAGTGCTGCACAAAAGGGTAAAACAGAGATAAAAATATGCACGTGTACACATAAAACAAATACAATCACATAAAAACACATAAAATCACATAAAATCAACACTCTATGTGGTGTTAAAAGCCAAAGAAAGAAAGAGGTGGGTTTTAAGAAGAGTTTTAAAATGAGACAGGGAGGAGGCCGGTCTAATGTGCAGCGGCAGACCATTCCAAAGCCTTGGAGCTGCAATAGCAACCGCTCGGTCCCCTCTGAGCTTAAGCCTCGCTTTAGGCCCTGCCAGGAGCAGCTGGTCAGCTGACCTGAGAGATCGGCATGTAGGGGTGCAGCAGCTCAGAGAGGTACGGTGGGGCAAGGCCGTTCAAGGCCTTAAAGGCAAATTATAATATTTTAAAATGAATCCTAAAATGGACGAGCAGCCAGTGGAGTGAAGCTAAAATAGGTGAGATGTGCTCATACTTGCTTGTGCCAGTTAAAAGACGTGCAGCAGCATTTTGTACCAGCTGAAGACGTGCAATGGAGGACCCGCTAACCCCCATATAAAGTGCATTGCAGTAATCCAGCCTAGTGGTCACAAAGGCGTGGATTACTGTCTCAAATTGCTGTCTCTGAAGGACTGGTTTGATTTTTGCCAGCTGCCTTAACTGGAAAAAGCTAGATTTCACCACAGCTTTAATCTGGCTGTCAAATTTAAGGTCTGAGTCCACTTTTACACCCAGATTGTTCACACTTGGCTTGTGATACTGTGCCAGAGAAACCAAATCAACTAGGGGAGGGTCACAGAAGTGCAACCAAAGACCATGACTTCTGTCTTTTCCTCATTAAAATTCAGAAAATTTAACCACATCCACGCTTTAAGGTCATGTAAAGACTTTAGCAATGGGTTAACAGAGTAGGAATCAGTCTTTTTGAGGGGGACATAGATCTGGCTGTCATCTGCATAGCAATGAAAAGAAATGCCATGTTTCCTGAGAATAGAACCAAGTGGGAGTAGGTAACGAGAAAATAAGAGGGCCAAGCACAGAGCCCTGTGGGACCCCACATGAAAGAGGAGCAGTGGAGGACACAGAGTGCTGTGCCACTGACGCCCGCCCACTGCTCCAAACGAGCGATCAGGATTTCATGGTCCACTGTATCAAATGCTGCAGTCAAATCTAAAAGTACCAGGACAACACAGTGACCAGAGTCAGTAGCTAAAAATATGTCATTAAAAACTCTGAAAAGTGCTGATTCTGTGCTGTGCAATGTTTTAAAACCAGATTAGAAAATCTCAAGAGTATTTTGTTCATTTAAAAAGTCCATGAGCTGGGAATACACAATCTTCTCTAAGATTTTAGAGAAGAAAGGCAATTTGGAGATAGGCCTGTAACAGCAGGGTCCAGTCCAGGTTTGTTTTAGTAAAGGCTGCAAACTGTATGTTTAAGATTCACAGGGACTACTCCAGAGGACAGACTGCTGGTAATAACTCTGAGACATGATGGCCCAATAGTGGGAAAAACCTCCTTGGAAGCAGGAGGTGAAATCAGTGCTCTGGCAGAAGTGAGTTTGTCAATGAAGTGAAGAAAGTTCCCACACACAGCAGGGGAGGCCTCAATTTCAGTCTGTGGTGCATTCAGCGTTGATAACTTTAAACAGCACACGAGGCTTATGACGGTTTAAAAGAACAATATCAGAAAAATATTTTCTTTTAGCCTCTTTCACAGTGGATTGGTAATGACGCCAGCAATCCCTCAGTATTTGAAAAGACTCTTGCAATTTGTCCTTTTTCCACTTTCGCTCAGCTCTTCGACAATCCTGTCTGGCTGTGCGGGTTGTTTCATTCAGCCAAGGCTCTGATTTGGCTTCTGCTGCCTGGTCTTTAATGGAGCTGCATTGTCTATGGCAGTCTGACAGGTTGTGAAGAAACCATGCGTTAAGAGCCTCTGTATCCTCAGACAGACTCAGGAATGACGCAGTTCTCACTGAAAACTGCAGAGAAGTGAACAGCAGCGGACGGGTTAAAAACTCGACATCTGCGAGCAGCAGCGCGAGGTTTAACTGTGGGACAGCGGACAGCAGCTTCAAACAGTACAGGCATGTGATCCGAGAAGAAGGCGACACAGACCTCCAGGTTAAGAACAGGCAGACTATAAGATAAAACAAGATCCAGAGTGTGACCACGTTCATGTGAAGGCCCTAGTACAGACTGCACGAGATTAAAAGAGTCAATGATGTTTAAAAAGTCTCGCGCCAAAGAGTTTTCAGGGCAACACACATGAATACTACAATCTCCAACAATGAGGACCCGGTCATATTTGGGCATAATATCAGCCAAGAACACAGAGAAATCTGTTAAAAAGTCTCTGTTATATGTGGGAGGCTGGTAGATCACAGCACACAGCACCGTGTGAGAACGCCCAGCTCACACAGACTGAGCTCAAAGCTGGTGAAGGCAGGATGACAGCGATAACTGTTTACATTTAAAGTCACTCTTAAAAACAGTCACAACTCCTCCTCCTCGGCCAGACGTCTGAGGAGAGTTAAAGAAGCAGCACTCATCAGGTAAAAGTTTGGTGAAGACACTGGACTCACCAACACTCAGCCAGGTCTCGGAGATAAAGAGGAAATCCAGTTCCCGGGATATGAAGAAATCCTCAAGGATAAATGATTTATTCGCCAGTGATCTGGCGTTTACCAGGCCGACCCTGGCAGGAGCTGGTGGGTCAGGGCAAACAGCTGAGAGGAAGGCCGACACAGAGGCCGCAGATTCCCCAGATTTACTCCGCGCCAGCGGAGACAGGGAGAGCAGGGTCCGCGGGGCTGGAACATCACATCCGAGCCCGCCACCGGTACCAACCAGGCAGCGACAGGGTCCAGCGAACGTCCAGAGATACAAAGGCGACGCCCCGGTCCATATCCTCCTCGATCAGGACGAACCAACCCGGCCCTCAGCCTCACCAGACAGCCACTACGCTTACCCCGGCGGCGGTGGCGCTGGAGTGCGACAGAGGTATGACGGAAAGTCAGAGAGGAAAGGAGGCAAAGTTTTTTGTCCATAACTATCAAAGTTGACCAGATTTTTGGGGGAGATTCTCAGATCAGACACCAGCAGAGTGTTGACGGTATGTGTAACAAATGTTACAGCAACAGAAACACACAATAGTCGGAGCAGCTGACAGCCCGCCTCACGCACTGGCGCCATCTTGCTTGTGACTCGCCTGTCTGTGACTCACCTGTCTGTGACTCACCTGTCTGTGACTCACCTGTCTGTGACTTACCTGTCTGTGTATCACCCGTCTGTATGTCTGTGTGTCCTCAGTGAAGCTGTTTGAGGTGATCGAGACAGAGAAGACTCTGTACCTGATGATGGAGTATGCCAGTGGAGGTTAGTCTCATCTTCATGTTCCCTTTAAAACTCAGGTTCTGACACCTGAACCAGGTGAGACCAGGTGTGTGACCTCTCACCTCTGTCTAGTGTCAGTGTCACCCTCACCTGTTTCTGTCTCTGTGTGCAGGTGAAGTGTTTGACTACCTCGTAGCTCATGGGAGGATGAAGGAGAAGGAAGCCAGAGCTAAATTTAGACAGGTAACTCAAACACACACACACACAATCACACACATTGATGTTACCATAGCAACACATGTATCCCATAATACTGGACCCATTAATGAGGCCTGTCTGTCTCTCTGTAGATAGTGTCTGCTGTTCAGTACTGTCATCAGAAGCACATCGTTCACAGAGACCTGAAGGTAACATGCAACTCATATTTACCAGCTGACAGTAAACACACCATAAACATACATTCTCTCTGTCTCTCTCTCTCTCTCTCTCTCTCTCTCTCTCTCTCTCTCTCTCTCTCTCTCTCTCTCTCTCTCTCTCCCTCTCTCTCTCTCTCCCTCCTCCTCCTCCTCCTCCTCCTCCTCCTGCTGCTGCAGGCAGAGAACCTCCTCCTGGACGCTGACATGAATATAAAGATAGCAGACTTTGGCTTCAGTAATGAGTTCACTATCGGTGGGAAACTGGACACTTTCTGTGGCTCTCCTCCGTACGCTGCTCCTGAACTCTTCCAGGTAAATGGACACTTCATTCATTCAGGTGAACAGGTGAGAGATGATCACATCACCTGTGTGTCATCAGCTCAGTCTGATGACTCCACAGTCGCAAGCTGCTGCCTGTTGATGGTGAGACAGTTGACAAGTAGTCAGTTAAATGTTGACGTGGTCGTGCTCTTCAGTGCTGTGTGTGGTCAGCAGGTGTGTATGATGATGACTGTGTGTGTGTGTGTGTGTGTGTGTGTGTGTGTGTGTGTGTGTGTGTGTGTGTGTGTGTGTGTGTGTGTGTGTGTGTGTGTGTGTGTGTGTGTGTGTGTGTGTGTTTCAGGGTAAGAAGTATGATGGTCCAGAGGTGGATGTGTGGAGTCTGGGTGTGATCCTCTACACTCTGGTCAGTGGATCTCTGCCATTTGATGGACAGAACCTGAAGGTCAGTAACACACAGACACACACACACACACACACACACACATATCCACTGATCTTCTGTTAATTCATCATGGATACAAAAAGGCAGTCCTCGTGTTTCAGATGGAGATACTGTCTGTCTGTCTGTGGTTCTACAGGAGCTCAGAGAGCGGGTTCTGCGTGGTAAATATCGTATTCCCTTCTACATGTCGACTGACTGTGAGAACCTGCTGAAACGCTTCCTGGTGCTGAACCCGGGGAAACGAGGAACTCTGGAGGTCAGAACATCAACACAGCACCACATCTACTACATAATAGTTGTCAGGCTCACAGTGATGGAATGTCACGCCGCACTGTATTGCAGTGTTTAAGGACTTGTACTGTACTCCACTACATTGATCTGATACATTTGGTTAGTAGATACATCACAGATTATATCAAAGTGACTTTGATCTGCTGGAGATCAGCTGTTAGCATCCGTTAGCATCAGCAGCTACTCCTCTGTCAAAGGAGCACTGAATAGGCCGAGAAAGATCTTCACTAATCAAACTAAATAAACAGACTGTCATTGACTTCATGACTGAATAAACTGAATAAACACACTGACCTTAAAGGACAACACAGTTTATGCCATTTTAATTTGTTTATGTGGCGGACCCTGCCACCTTTCTAGCTTCAAACAGTGTTGGTGGACCTTATTTTCCTCTGAGAACAGCTTGTTTACTCACTGATGGCACAAAGTTTGTATTATTACCTCATTAATATTGAAGAATAGATATCAGTTTGAATTTCTTCTACAAAACTACAGAGTGCTCCTTTAACTCTGAATGATTTGTGTAAACTGAAAGTGTTTATCGATCAGCTGATTAGTTTGTCTGATCATTTCTTTCAAGCAAATCATGAAGGATCGCTGGATCAACATGGGCTCTGATGAAGACGTGATGAAGCCCTTCATCGAGCCGGAGCTGGACATCGGAGACCAGAAGAGGATCGGTACACAGCTCAGACTCTTCATACAGCACTCGCAGTACAAGTACACAGCTCAGACTCTTCATACAGCACTCGCAGTACAAGTACACGGCTCAGACTCTTCATACAGCACTCGCAGTACAAGTACACGGCTCAGACTCTTCATACAGCACTCGCAGTACAAGTACACGGCTCAGACTCTTCATACAGCACTCGCAGTACAAGTACACGGCTCAGACTCTTCATACAGCACTCGCAGTACAAGTACACGGCTCAGACTCTTCATACAGCACTCGCAGTACAAGTACACGGCTCAGACTCTTCATACAGCACTCGCAGTACAAGTACACGGCTCAGACTCTTCATACAGCACTCGCAGTACAAGTACACGGCTCAGACTCTTCATACAGCACTCGCAGTACAAGTACACGGCTCAGACTCTTCATACAGCACTCGCAGTACAAGTACACGGCTCAGACTCTTCATACAGCACTCGCAGTACAAGTACACGGCTCAGACTCTTCATACAGCACTCGCGGTACAAGTACACGGCTCAGACTCTTCATACAGCACTCGCGGTACAAGTACACGGCTCAATCTCTTCATACAGCACTCGCAGTACAAGTACACGGCTCAGACTCTTCATACAGCACTCGCGGTACAAGTACACGGCTCAGACTCTTCATACAGCACTCGCAGTACAAGTACACGGCTCAGACTCTTCATACAGCACTCGCAGTACAAGTACACAGCTCAGACTCTTCATACAGCACTCGCAGTACAAGTACACGGCTCAGACTCTTCATACAGCACTCGCAGTACAAGTACACGGCTCAGACTCTTCATACAGCACTCGCAGTACAAGTACACGGCTCAGACTCTTCATACAGCACTCGCAGTACAAGTACACGGCTCAGACTCTTCATACAGCACTCGCAGTACAAGTACACGGCTCAGACTCTTCATACAGCACTCGCAGTACAAGTACACGGCTCAGACTCTTCATACAGCACTCGCAGTACAAGTACACAGCTCAGACTCTTCATACAGCACTCGCGGTACAAGTACACGGCTCAGACTCTTCATACAGCACTCGCGGTACAAGTACACGGCTCAGACTCTTCATACAGCACTCGCGGTACAAGTACACAGCTCAGACTCTTCATACAGCACTCGCGGTACAAGTACACGGCTCAGACTCTTCATACAGCACTCGCGGTACAAGTACACGGCTCAGACTCTTCATACAGCACTCGCGGTACAAGTACACGGCTCAGACTCTTCATACAGCACTCGCAGTACAAGTACACGGCTCAGACTCTTCATACAGCACTCGCAGTACAAGTACACGGCTCAGACTCTTCATACAGCACTCGCGGTACAAGTACACGGCTCAGACTCTTCATACAGCACTCGCAGTACAAGTACACGGCTCAGACTCTTCATACAGCACTCGCAGTACAAGTACACGGCTCAGACTCTTCATACAGCACTCGCAGTACAAGTACACAGCTCAGACTCTTCATACAGCACTCGCAGTACAAGTACACGGCTCAGACTCCTTATACAGCACTCGCAGTACAAGTACACGGCTCAGACTCTTCATACAGCACTCGCAGTACAAGTACACGGCTCAGACTCTTCATACAGCACTCGCAGTACAAGTACACAGCTCAGACTCTTCATACAGCACTCGCGGTACAAGTACACGGCTCAGACTCTTCATACAGCACTCGCGGTACAAGTACACGGCTCAGACTCTTCATACAGCACTCGCGGTACAAGTACACAGCTCAGACTCTTCATACAGCACTCGCGGTACAAGTACACGGCTCAGACTCTTCATACAGCACTCGCGGTACAAGTACACGGCTCAGACTCTTCATACAGCACTCGCGGTACAAGTACACGGCTCAGACTCTTCATACAGCACTCGCAGTACAAGTACACGGCTCAGACTCTTCATACAGCACTCGCAGTACAAGTACACGGCTCAGACTCTTCATACAGCACTCGCGGTACAAGTACACGGCTCAGACTCTTCATACAGCACTCGCAGTACAAGTACACGGCTCAGACTCTTCATACAGCACTCGCAGTACAAGTACACGGCTCAGACTCTTCATACAGCACTCGCAGTACAAGTACACGGCTCAGACTCTTCATACAGCACTCGCAGTACAAGTACACGGCTCAGACTCTTCATACAGCACTCGCAGTACAAGTACACGGCTCAGACTCTTCATACAGCACTCGCAGTACAAGTACACGGCTCAGACTCTTCATACAGCACTCGCAGTACAAGTACACGGCTCAGACTCTTCATACAGCACTCGCGGTACAAGTACACGGCTCAGACTCTTCATACAGCACTCGCAGTACAAGTACACGGCTCAGACTCTTCATACAGCACTCGCAGTACAAGTACACGGCTCAGACTCTTCATACAGCACTCGCAGTACAAGTACACGGCTCAGACTCTTCATACAGCACTCGCAGGCTCATATCTTTAACACTGAGAACTTGTTTCTGTGCTCTTGACCGTTTCATGGTTCTCACCATGAACGGAGTCAGTTCACCTGTCAGGTAACAGCAGCATGACTGGAAATGACCTCACAGTCAGAGCAGAGAGCAGCCAATCAGCAGAGAGGATTTCTGTGTGTGTGTTTCAGACATGATGGTGGGGATGGGGTTCTCCAGAGAGGAGATCAACGATTCGCTCACCAAGATGAAGTATGATGACATCACAGCCACCTACCTGCTGCTGGGACGCAGGGCTGCCGAGGTCAGAGGTGGTAACCATGGTAACAGCAGGTGGCGTGTGCAGAGCAGCACTGACGGTGTTTGTTTGTTCGTTTGTTGTTCAGGTGGAAGTGAACGACTCATCGTCCTCCAGCAGCGTCTCTCTGCTCAAACCTCGACCGTCTCCTGCTCACCTCCTCACCCAGCGCTCCTCCTCCAAACAGAGGAGGCACAGCGACCAAGGTACGCACCAGATTAATCTGGATCCGACTCAGTGCGGACAGGTGACGAGGGAACAAAAACTAGCTAGCATTGGATTAGCTGCATTGGGCTGTATGTGCTTACATCACGCACAGCCCTTATCTGATTGGTCAGCAGCAGCTGAGGTCAAAGGTGACATCATTTAGACTTTAGGCGCGTTCACGTTGAACTCCTGCTGACTGACTGCAGCAGCGAGATCTGCGGGCGGCTGCAGGGGCGGGGCTACAAACGCTGCTATGAAGTCGGACGCTCTCTCTTCCCGTAGACGTGACGCGACTCGGCTGAACTTGCGGAGTTTACCTTCTTCATCTGCGAAGAAGTGGAGGAAATAGAAATTCCATTAATGTTTGAGGAAAATCAACAACGACTGCGATCAGATTTCTTACCTGATGCTATGGGAACTTTGCTGCCTTTTCTGATATTAATCTCCTTCAGAAATTATTCAATCAGAAATGTAGTCAACCAAAACATGGAGGCTGAGGGAATAGAGCACAGCAGTTAACCACTTCTCCATCACCACAAGTAAGCTGACAGAACTGAGCAGTTTATTGACGACATCTTTCAGGGTTGTTGCGTTACATGAAGGATTTTATAGGTTTCTTCATGTTGACTGTCCCACAGCTGCGGCCACACGGCTGCTACTGATCTGAAAGTGTGTGATACTTGAGTAGAAAAGAGGCGCTTATGGAAATGGAAAATTCATCGAAACACACGTCATATACGTCAGCGTAGATGAGAGCCAATCAGGGCAAAGTCCTGACGTCATGAAGGTGGGTCTAGGGTCGCGCAGCACCTGGAGAACAACTGCTCAACTGCTGCCTCGCTCCCGCCATAACTTAAGGTCATGTGACATCGGATGCGGAGCAGAAACCATCCAGCTCATCGTGGACACATTTTAACCAGCATGCATCACGATTTAGGCAGCGCTGCGTGATCTCGCCTCTTGAGAGCAGCTCATATCATCCCCACATTAACAGACCTCCTCCTCTCTCCTCCTGCAGTGTGTCCGGCCTCCTCAGCTGCTCCTCAGTCCAGGAGGAGTCACACAGCAGCAGAGGGGGAGGAGCAGCAGGAGGCGGCGGGTCAGAACAGGAAGTCCAGTCCTGAGGAGGGAGAAAGTCCTTTGCTGGGGAACTCACACAACCCCAACGTGGCCGACATCCCCGAGCGGAGGAAGACTTTGGCCACGCCCCCTGTGAGTTCATAGGACCTGTTACTTTTTCAGGAATAAACTTTATTTAAAAGATTTACAGTTGACAGGAAGTAGATGTATCTGTTCTTCTTCTGATATTTAAATTAATATCAGCTTGATTAAGTTTACCTTCCTTTTTTTCTGAACTGAGCTGATGAATGGATGCGTGACATGTGTTTGTGTTGTGACCAATCAGACCAGCTCGTCCAGCATGACGCGCAGGAACACATATGTCTGCACCGACCGGAGCTCCTCAGACCAGCGACAGTCTGTGCTGCAGAACGGCAAAGAGAACAGGTACACACCTGTCCACAGGTGAGCTGCTGTACTCATGATGTCACATCTAATATGTCCTCTGTGCCTCGCCCCTCAGCTCAGCCTCCACCCCCCCTCAGAGGTCAGTGGGCGGAGCTTCCACCCACAGTGTCAGCAGCGGAGCGACTCCACCCGACCGGCTGCGGTTCCCCCGCGGGACGGCAAGCCGCAGCACCTTCCATGGCGGTCAGCTGAGAGAGAGACGGACCGCCACCTACAACGGCCCCCCCGCCTCCCCCAGCCTGTCACATGATGCCACGCCGCTCGCCCAGTCAAGAGCCAGGGGGTCCACCAACCTGTTCTCCAAACTCACCTCCAAACTCACACGCAGGTACGCAGGCGCATGACATCATGGGAGGTGGAGTCTCATTATATGTAGCTAGAACTAAGTCCAGGAGTCTAGAGACCAGCACACCTGTCTCCTGTTCACCTGGAACTTCGCCTCCTCAACTCACCTTGTTTCCTTGTTCCTTGTTTCCGTACTTACTGCTGTCAGAGGCGTGTCAGAGGTGGAGAGGAACGGCAGACCGGAGGGCTCCAGGTGAGTCACCCAGGTGAAATGTCTTTCTGTTCTGATTGGCTCAGGTGGTCAGGACAGCAAATCAGAGACCAGTATTACACTTGGTTGTTTTGTTCAGTTTTCAACAACTACCTACTGATGTCATTCATACACTAAGGCCACGCCCCCTCTTTCTGATTGGCTTGGCTGATTTTTAATGCATGACTTCCTCTCTGTCTGTCCAGTCGTAACGTGTCATGTGACCAGAAGGAGGAGCCGGGCTCTCCTGCTGCTCCTCTGAAGGAGTCGAAGCCTCGCTCGCTGAGGTTCACCTGGAGCATGAAGACCACGTCCTCCATGGACCCTCAGGACATGATGAAGGAGATCAGGAAGGTCCTGGACACTAACAACTGTGACTACGAGCAGCGCGAGCGCTTCCTGCTGCTCTGCGTCCACGGGGACGGACACGCCGACAGCCTCGTCCAATGGGAGATGGAGGTGTGCAAACTGCCCCGTCTTTCGCTCAACGGAGTCCGCTTCAAACGGATCTCAGGAACGTCCATCGCCTTCAAGAACATCGCGTCCAAGATCGCCAACGAACTAAAGCTGTAAAACGACAGGTAGAGAGACAGACGGCGATGTAAAGGTGTTTGTGATGATGTCAGTGGGTTGTCTCATTAAAGCTCTGCTGTCTGTCTCTCGGTCTGTCTGTGTGTACAGGGTTTCCCTCACCTGTCTCCAGCTCAGCAGGGGCCAGCTCCCTATTTCTGCTCTGGATGAACTGTGATGGCTGACTGCAGCAGAGCATCATGGGAGTTGGAGTCCAGTGTCATGGACGACACAGGAAGCAATCTGCTGTGATAAACTTTTGTTTTAATGTGAAAGAGCCTCTGTGGCGGCGGGCGGACAACCCCACCCACCAGACTGACAAGAGGCGGAGTCACAGAGACAATGGGCGGACAGTGGGCGGGGCCATGTCAGAGTGAGCGGTGTTGTGAATATAAATATTCAGACAGACTTGCCTGTTTTCATGTTGGTCTGTTTCCTGTTTTGTACATGTGATCAATCAGCTGATTGACAGATCTATATGTGCTGATCAGCTAACTATTGTTGTTTGTTACCGGAACCTCAGGTTCAGCTGTGTCTGATTAAAACCTTGACGGCAGCACAGCTCCTGTGTGGACTGAGTGTTTGGTAGTAAAACTACGGTGGCCCAGAGGGGCCACGCCCATTTTCATATGAGACTGAAACTTCTTCATCAATCTTTAATCACATTGATCCAATCAGATCCAACGACAGCTCATGAGTCCTGTTGCAATGGTGACAGCTGAAGTCGTGTGATTGGTCAGTGAGTGTTGCCTGATGATGTCATAGAGGAGGAACTGGTCTATGGAGGCCCTGAAGGACCAAATTAAATCAGTTCAACTGAGAAATGCTGTGAAATCAAAACACACGAGCTCGTTTAAAGACTTTGTCTTCAAATGACAGCTCCCATCATACCTTGTGCGTATGTGTCTTCCATCACAGGACACTGATGGTCGTCGGTGCAGCGCGTCGTTCCTTCAAGTTGGCGTCTTTGTCAAATGAGTTCTGATCACTGTTATTGATTAGCTCACTGAGCTAAGTATCAACACAAATGCTCAAAATGTTTATGAATTAGACCGATCCCAGTGACTTCCTGTCACAATGAGAGTGTGTTTAGTTTTTATGAATAAACTGCTCGTTCATTGGATGTGACCAGCTAGCTTCATCTGCAGCTGCTGCTGATCTATAATCAATAAGGTCATATCACAGATCAGTGGAGCAGCAGGGTGTTAAAAACAAGTTGATTTGTTGATCATTCAGTTATTTCCTGTCAGATCAAACCTCTTGGATCAGTTTGAACTCAGCATGTTAAAGATGTTATGTTCATGGTAATCAAAGTGTTCATGTATTGATCTTCTGTCACTGATCACTCTACATATCCAGCTCCACCGCCTCAGAAACCTTTGACGATGTGACGCCGAGACCCAGTTCTACTTCTGAGCCTCAGACTGTGTGTGTGTGTGTGTGTGTGTGTGTGTGTGTGTGTGTGTGTGTGTGTGTGTGTGTGTGTGTGTGTGTGTGTGTGTGTGTGTGTGTGTGTGTGTAAAATGAGGACAGGTGAGCAGCAGCAGGTGTTATTCGGGCCCACACAGACTTTATTAATATTCAGGTGTTAGATGAGTCCAACAGGAAATAGAAAATCCTTCACATGTTGGAAGACTGAAGTCTAACTGAGCGGCTCTACACGTCCTGCAGCATCAGGACGGATTCTGATTGGTTACAGTGAGGAGAGGGGGGAGGGGAGGTGAGGGGTGAGGCGGGGCGGTGAGGGGGAGGAGGGGGACGTGTCGGAGGTTACAGTGACACAGTTCACTTCTGTTCAGGCATCAGGTCGTCGATGCTCTCGCCGGCCTCCAGACGTTTCTCCATGTCTACCAGCAGGTTCACGCCGTCCACCACCATCTGGACCAGCTCCACCTCTGAGAAGCCCAGACGGTCCGCATTAGAGATGTCAAAGACTCCGCCCACTGCCGCCGTGTCCACGCCACCTGACAGACACAGGAAATGATGTCAGGGGGACAGGTAGAGTTTCTGATATGTTGTCCATCTTGGTCCTGATCATCACATCAGTTGAGGCAGGAAGCAATATCAGACGATTTAATGAACTCAAGATTAAAACGTTCAGATGATCATTAATCTGATCAAATTGATTGTCATCTGATCAGATTATTGATCATGTCAGCAGGTTGTTAGAATCATCAATTTTAAACAGACACGTTCTGTTTAACATTCTAAATTTATGAATCCTGATTTGTCAGATTTCACCTTACAGGTAATCTCTCTACATGTCTCTCTCTACCTGTCTCTCTCTACCTGTCTCTCTCTCTACCTGTCTCTCTCTACCTGTCTGTCTCTACCTGTCTCTCTCTACCTGTCTCTCTCTACCTGTCTGTCTCTCTACCTGTCTCTCTCTACCTGTCTCTCTCTACCTGTCTGTCTCTACCCGTCTCTCTCTACCTGTCTCTCTCTACCTGTCTGTCTCTACCTGTCTCTCTCTACCTGTCTCTCTCTACCTGTCTGTCTCTCTACCTGTCTCTCTCTACCTGTCTCTCTCTCTACCTGTCTCTCTCTACCTGTCTGTCTCTACCTGTCTCTCTCTACATGTCTCTCTCTACCTGTCTCTCTCTCTACCTGTCTCTCTCTACCTGTCTCTCTCTACCTGTCTGTCTCTACCCGTCTCTCTCTACATGTCTCTCTCTACCTGTCTCTCTCTCTACCTGTCTGTCTCTACCTGTCTCTCTCTCTACCTGTCTCTCTCTACTTGTCTCTCTCTACCTGTCTCTCTCTCTACCTGTCTGTCTCTACCTGTCTCTGTCTCTACCTGTCTCTCTCTACCTGTCTCTCTCTCTACCTGTCTCTCTCTACCTGTCTCTCTCTCTACCTGTCTGTCTCTACCTGTCTCTCTCTACATGTCTCTCTCTCTACCTGTCTGTCTCTACTTGTTTCTCTCTCTACCTGTCTGTCTCTGCCTATCTGTGCTCACCTGTCCCTCTCTTCTGCAGCCTCAGCCTCTTCAGGATGTCTCCGAACTTGTCCTGTTTGCTCAGGTTGGGCAGTTTGACGTGGACGCCGGCTCTCAGTCCAGTCCCCAGGTTGGACGGACAGGTGAGGACGTAGCCCAGGTGTTCGTTCCACATGAACTCATGACTTCGCTCCTTAAACAGGCTCTCGATCTAGAGACAGAAAGAGAAAGAGAAAGGTGGCTTCAGGTCAGCAGCGGTCTGACGGTGATGATGTCACAGTGTTACAGGAAGTGAGTGGGCAGGTGTGCTCACCTTGGTAAGTCCGGTGCAGAAGCGGTTGAACACCTCCTTCATGTTGCCTCCTTTCTGCATGCTGATGACACGCAGGTGATCCTCTTCGTTCACCCACACCAGGAAGGTCTTGTTGTCGTTGTGCCTGCAGGCGAGAGCGAAGGGTTAAAACACAACAGGAAGTTCAGTTCATCGTTTAATCAGACTGGTGATGTCATCATTCCGACTCTCAGCGGGTCAGAGGTCGGCGGTTACGTACCAGATTCCGCGGCCGTCGGGCCAGTCGCGGGCCATGCCTGAGGCCAGCAGCAGGGGGGAGACGGGCTTGTCGAACAGGAAGTGATCATCGATGAGCTGCTGCTGCTCGTCATCCGTCATGTTCTTCAGGGCGTAGTACTTCCCCTTCAGGTCCCCGTCCAGGACATCCAGACCTGCAGCACACAGGAACAGAGACCCAAGGTCAGGACTGTCAGGTCAGGATGTGTCTGCTGCCTGAGAGGCAGAACTCAGGGCTCAAAGCTCACACTCACATCAGAGTTTGTTTAGAGGCTTAACAATTAACTTTATTAATGTTCAATAACTGCTGAACTGATGACACAATCACCTCAACTTCGTGTGAGCATGCTAATCTATAGCCTGACAGCTGTATGTGTGTGCGTGTGAGTGTGTCTGTGTGTGTGTGTGTGTGTGTGTGTGTGTGTGTGTGCATGCACGCTGTCAACCAGCAGGGGGCAGCACAGTGTCTGGTCTCAGCCGGTCCGGTCCGGTTCAGTTCAGTCTCATTTGCACATGAAAGAGGCGGAGCCTCATTAAGAGTCTCAGCAGGACAACAGCGAGCTCACACACTGACAGGCTCACTGAGGCATGATGGGAAAAGAGCTAAATAAAGACTGGCTGCACTCAACAGACCTCCGCTTCAGCAGAGTGTCCCTGAATGCACCGTCAGTGTGTTTCTGGATGTGTGTGTATGTGCACACAGCTCACATCTCTTCTGTTCACGTGTTTGATTTAATCATGAGATCATTTTAATCTTCATGTCAGCAGCTCCATGTCGCGGTCGGCGCTGCAGCAGCTCCGTGTCGCGGTCGGCGCTGCAGCAGCTCCGTGTCGCGGTCGGCGCTGCAGCAGCTCCGTGTCGCGGTCGGCGCTGCAGCAGCTCCGTGTCGCGGTCGGCGCTGCTGCAGCTCCGTGTCGCAGTCGGCGCTGCAGCAGCTCCATATCGCAGTCAGCGTGAAGCTCTAATAAAACTTTAGCTCCAAGTTTCAGATTGCAGCTTTACACACACAGGAAGTGATGTCATACTTTCAATGGAGAGGTTCTCGATGGCGCGGCGTTCTCCGCGGCTGCAGTGCGGCGGCAGACAGAAGCCACGGATGCTCCGCCCTGTCCGAACCCGAGAGCTCAGGACGTAGTTTGGATCCAGATCATCTCCCCCCTGAAACACAGAAGGGGTGAATCAGAAGAGCCCAGAACAGAACCGACAGTAGAAGCCACCACAGAACCAACAGTAGAGCCCAGAACAGAACCGACAGTAGAAGCCACCACAAAACCAACAGTAGAGCACAGAACAGAACCAACAGTAGAACCGACAGTAGAACCCAGAACAGAACCAACAGTAGAACCGACAGTAGAACCCAGAACAGAAGCAACAGTAGAACCTACATCATGAGTTTTCTGTTCCCTTCAGGTGATTCACTTGGCTGGGTGCTGACAGAAGAAGCTGCGTGTGACGTCCCAGAGTGCTCGTCTTTCTCAGTCTTCAGGTGCCTCCATAAATGTTGTCTGGGGTTGAGGTGAGGTGACTGGAACACAGTCCAGGACAGTCCAGGACTCGGTCTTCTCTGGTCTTCAGTAGTTGTGTCAAAGCTTTGAGGTGTCTGGCCTCATGGTCCTGCTGCAGGATGAATCCTTCTCCACAAAGATCCAACCAGATGGTGGAGCATGTCTGTGAAGGATGGAGCGGTGCTTGTCCTCCGTCAGGGTGGAGTCTGAATGCATCTTCCTCCACCATGTTGCCTTACATACACCCTTCTGTTACTGACACTGATCCATTACTGGGACTCAGTAAAAACACTTTCCTCATCATCACTGTGAGGTTCTGGTGTTTCTTCAACTGTTTGTCCTCGTCTCTTCCTGAAAGGTGGTTCAGAAACTCCTGCTCGTCCTCTGAGACTCTACAGGACAACCCGGTTCTGACAGGACAACTGCTGATTGGACTCCTGTGTCTCTGTGATGAAGCTGCTTTCTGTCTCTTAGTGACCTCAGCTTGGTGTATTGATCTTTTGATGGTGTGATCACTTTAATACAATTGATCCAGTTTCAATAGAGTCTTAAACTTCCTGCTCTGACCCCTTACAGACCTTTAGTCTTGACAAGATGTCTCTATGAGAAAGACAGTTTGCGGTTGTTTACCTGCAGGTTTTCAGGGTTAAGGTCCGTCTTGTGTTTGTCTGATGGTTTGTATCCTCCATGGCGGTCTTCGATCACTGGGTCCAGCAGCTCTTTAAACACCTCGTATGTCTCCTCATCTCCAGCAACACAGCCCACCGTCATGATGAAAGGGTGACCTACAGAGACACAAAATGGCAGATCATTTCCTGCTCATCACCAACTTTCTGACTGGTGGCCACTTTGGGGAGACCAAAGATTTGTGTACATTTTTACTTCTCTGCTGTTTTATGGTTGAATTTCTGTTTCATTGTGTGTGAAAATGTTTTGCACAAATGCTGCTGAATGGATTTGATGAGGAGGATCAGGCGATCAGACAGGAAGTCAAGGTCCCGTCCCCATGAGGGAATTAGCGAGAAGAAATTAACCTGATTTAACGAGTCAATCCAATTAAACTGTTTATTACAAAGACAAGAACAGAACGTCTCCATGTGAAGGTGAAAAACAACATCACCAGCTGGTTTAGGTGACAGATTAACATGTTTGGGGACTGATATAACCTGTGTTGTTTGAGACTGTTCTTTTCTTGGTGGGGATAGTTTCCTGGACTTTTAGGGGTTGTTCCTGGGTTTTGGGGGTTGTATCCTCTGTTGTTGGGGATGGTTTCCTGGGTTGTTGGGGATTGTTAGATGGGTTGTTGGGGATTGTTAAATAGGTTGTTGGGGATGGTTACATGGGTTGTTGGGGATGGTTACATGGGTTGTTGGGGATTGTTAAATAGGTTGTTGGGGATGGTTACATGGGTTGTTGGGGATGGTTACAAGGGTTGTTGGGGATTGTTACATGGGTTTTGGGGATGGTTTCCTGGGTTGTTGGGGATGGATACATGGGTTGTTGGGGATTGCTACATGGGTTTTGGGGATTATTACATTGGTTGTTGGGGATCATGCCCTGGGTTGTTGGGGATGGATACATGGGTTGTTGAGGATGGTTTCCTGGGTTGCTGGGGATTGTTACATTGGTTGTTGGGGATCATGCCCTGGGCTGTGGGGATGGTTTCCTGGGTTGTTGGGGATTGTTACATAGGTTGTTGGGGATGGCTTCCTGGGTTGTTGGGGATTATTACATGGGTTGCTGGGGATTGTTACATGGGTTGTTGGGGATTGTTACCTGGGTTGTTGCGGGTGGTTTCCTGGGTTGTTGGGGATCATTTCATGGGTTGCTGGGGATTGTTACATGGGTTGTTGGGGATCATTCCCTGGGTTGTTGGGGATTGTTACATGGGTTGTTGGGGATGGTTCCCTGGGTTGTTGGGGATGGTTTCCTGGGTTGTTGAGGATTGTTACATGGGTTGTTGAGGATTGTTGCATGGGTTGTTGGGGATTGTTACGTTCGTTGTTGGGGATCATTCCCTGGGTTGTTGGGGATCATTCCCTGGGTTGTTGGGGATGGTTACATGGGTTATTGGGGATCATTCCCTGGGTTGTTGGGGATTGTTACATGGGTTGTTGGGGATTGTTACATGGGTTGTTGGGGATCATTCCCTGGGTTGTTGGGGATTGTTACATGGGTTGTTGCGGGTGGTTTCCTGGGTTGTTGGGGATTATTACATGGGTTGCTGGGGATTGTTACATGGGTTGTTGGGGATCATTCCCTGGGTTGTTGGGGATTGTTACATGGGTTGTTGGGGATGGTTCCCTGGGTTGTTGGGGATGGTTTCCTGGGTTGTTGAGGATTGTTACATGGGTTGTTGGGGATTGTTACGTTGGTTGTTGGGGATCATTCCCTGGGTTGTTGGGGATTGTCACATGGGTTGTTGGGGATTGTTACATTGGTTGTTGGGGATCATTCCCTGTGTTGTTGGGGATCATTCCCTGGGTTGTTGGGGATCATTCCCTGGGTTGTTTGGGATTGTCACATGGGTTGTTGGGGATTGTTAAATTGGTTGTTGTGGATCATTCCCTGTGTTGTTGGGGATCATTCCCTGGGTTGTTGGGGATGGTTACATGGGTTGTTGGGGATGGTTACATAGGTTGTTGGGGATGGTTTCCTGGGTTGCTGGGGATTGTTACATGGGTTGTTGCGGATGGTTTCCTGGGTTGCTGGGGATTGTTACATGGGTTGTTGGGGATCGTTCCCTGGGTTGTTGGGGATGGTTTCCTGGGTTGTTGGTGATGGTTTCCTGGGTTGTTGGTGATGGTTACCTGTGATGTTTGGGTTTGTTAGCTGTGTTGTTGAGGGTTTTTACCTGGGTTTTGGGAGTTGTTACCTGGGCTGTTGGGGGCTGTTGACTGGGTCATTGGGGGTTGTAATCTGGGATTTAGGCAGCCGCTCCTGTGTTGTTAGGGGTTTTTACCTGGGTTTTGGGGGTTGTTTCCTGTGTTGTTGGGTATTGTTACCTGGGTTGTCGATGCCAGTCTGGATGACATCGTCCAGGGTGAATCCACTAGGTGTCTCCTTTTCCCTCAGATTGGCGTACATTTCGGGTGTGAGCACCTTGGCCATGTGGTTGTTGTGCTTGCTGAGGTCGGGGTACTCCTGTTCCGAAGAGTAGCTCATCTTCAGCTTGTTGTGGGTGTTTCCGAAAGGCATGATGACGTCTGGGCTGCTGACCTGGGAGCAGTTGGAGATAAAACATTAACACTCTTTAATCTAATTAACATCACAGACAGCAGTTGTAGTCAAATAAACAACTTGTCTGTTTCATTCAGCTCAGCTCAACACAATCTGTCAACAACGAATCCAAATGTCCATCTTTAGTTCCAAAAGTCCAAGAAACGAATAAATAAATAAATAAATAAATTTGAACAGATAAAACACAATTATTTCTCGTCCATCATCAGATTATGGACAATCTCTCTATAAAAGCAAGGAATCTCTGTCTGTGTGTGTGTGTGTGTGTGTGTGTGTGTGTGTGTGTGTGTGTGTTCCTCAAATATCTCTGCAGATCAGGATCAGACTGACCTGAGACTTTCAACATGGCTGTTGCGTGATTTAATGGTGTGCAACGTCGGATTTGTTGCAATGATACCGTTAATTAATTATTTCATAAATGCTTTATAAATTCCGCTAGCATTGATAACCATAGCCACCAAAGCCACGTGCGCACCAGAGCCAATCACTGCAGAGCCCACCGCCACGCCCCACCTTAAGAAACAAGCAGATTTATACCTGCAGCGGCGCGAGCTAGACTGGGATTTTGCCGGCGGTTCGGTCCCGTTCTGTGCATCTAAACTGACTGTGGTGGATTCATGAGACTAAACGAGTCCGGACCGAGTCTGTTCTGGTCTGAGGAGTTCCGGATACGCGAGGTCAACAAACTGAGGACAACAAAGTGGAATCGGAATCTGTGGATGTTCGTGTGTAGCTAGCTGCTAGCCCACCCCTCCCCTTCCTATTGATGGAAAAAGGCACCACACCAACCAATCACAAAATTATACGGCAAACCACGTGATTTGGTTGCTGAGGAACAGGGGGAAGTTGTAGGAGGGACAGTGACAGAGATAGCGAGTTTTGAGAGTTGAGAGATTTGCGACATTTAGTGTTTGGAGTGTATAGTTAGTGTGTTATGTAGTGTTTGGTGTCGTGTGTTTAGTGTGTAGTGGAGTCGTTTTTTTGTTTAATGAGTCAGAACAGGAGAAGCTGAATGTGGAGCAGGCAGTGCAGCTTGATGGTTTACTGTTTATAAAATAAGATAAGTTTATGTATTTAGAGGTAAACTGATGTGCAATTTAAATGATGGAAGTTTGGAGATGATGATGAGCAGATTTAGTCTTTACAGATTTAAATGTGTTTTCTCTCTGCAGATATAAAATATACTGATGGAAACAAAATTGTATTTTTGATGAGGTTCACTGACACGTGATTAAATCTGCCCCAGTGATTAATTATCATGTCGTCTTAATCAATCCACCATCTGAAAATATGGACATTAAATAAAGTCTAAATGTAAACGGAGAAGTACTCCGACTGGCTCCTCGAGCAAAGCAGAGAGTAAAATACTTCATTAAAGGTAAAAGTTCAGAATCTAACTTCAATAAAAGAAAGAAGTTATCAGCTAAATGTGCTTAAATTAACAGTACTGACGTCATTACACATGTTACTGTGATCTGTTTCTGGGTCCTGCAGCAGATCTGAGGTACCACAGAACTGTTCTGGAGTCAGCATCTCTGCCTCCATCACAGTGACAGGAAATGTTTTAGATCTGACCTCAGATCAGATTCTGCTGATGATTTCTGACTCATTCAAAATCCTGATCGGTCGGCTCGGTTCTGATCGGAACGGCTCGGCTTGGCTCGGATCACTGAGCCCTTGAGGGGATCAGCAGGCTGATTATGATGTGCGGGAGGCCGCAGAGTGACGCAGCAGCAGCCGGGGTTAACCCCTCACAGGCCGGCTGCTGCACCGCGCGACGCCCCGGTCACCTTCAGCTCATCCTGCCGAGCAGAACCGAGAGGAACCGAACGGGCCTGTTCTGTCTTTTCACACCAACACATTCACGGCTGGTCGCTGATCAGCAGGATGACGCTGCAGACGGAACCAGTCCGGATTAAATAAGGAAAATATCCAAATGAAACGGAGCATGCGCAGTCTGTCTTCACACTTCAGACGCTGCGGTGTGAGCAGATAAAACCCGCCAGTCGTCTGATGGACGTCACTGATCAATAATACATAATCACGTTTATTAGAATATCTCCTGTCCTGTCCGCGCTCCTCCTCGCGCAGATCGAGTTATTTCCGCCTCACTGGATTACAGAAGATTAATTCATTTAGAGGGTTTTTTGTTCAATCATCCAATCAGGTTCGAGCATCAGTGCTGCTTCATTTACATGTTTGCTGAGGAGATTAAAGGTGATGACGACACAGATCTGCGTGACTGCGCAACACCTGCAGACAGGACGGACCGCAAGGTCGTCGGGATGCAGACAGACAGACAGACAGACAGACAGACAGGTTCTCTGCAGCTCTACAGCATGCAAATATCCAGTTAACAGTGTGTGTGTGTGTGTGTGTGTGTGTGTGTGTGTGTGTGTGTGTGTGTGTGTGTGTGTGTGTGTGCGCGCGCGCGCCTGCTCCTTTGTTCCTGAACGCACCGTCACCGAGACCCCCTGGTTTGCTCTCTGCAGGGCGCGCGCCTGTCCGCTGGCGGACTGATGACCGGATGTGTTGATGGTCTGAGGGTGCTGATGTGGGTCTGACCCGGATTAAAGGTGCTCCTACCTGTCAGTGCAGTCTGGGATGTGGTCTGAAGCGGATCTGGTTCTGCTGCTGCTGCTGCGGATTAAAGCTGCGCTCAGCGTTTTATACCCTCCCCTGGCTCCTGATTGGCTCCTATTTACAGTCCATTCATTTCATTGGACAAATGGCCCGACGAGGGTCACGTGGCTAGACTCTCTCTGTCTCTCTCTCTCTCCCTCACTGCTGTAGATGGTTCATCTCTGCCGCAGTGCCTCTGAGCAACACCGTGCTGCGTTCAAGACCACTGGAAAACAGACCTCTGTTCAGTTAACAGTGTCTGTGATGAGTTCAATGTCTGCGGCAACATCTCTGATAAAGCAGTTTCTCCTGCACCGTTAAAATATTCATCACCTACAGCAGAGTGGGTGTGTGTGTGGGTGTGTGTGTGTGTGTGGGGGTGTGTGTGTGTGTGTGTGTGTGTGTGTGTGTGTGTGTGTGTGTGTGTGTGTGTGTGTGTGTGTGTGTGTGTGTGTGTGTGTGTGGGTGGGTGGGTGTGTGTGTTGGTGGGTGTGTGTGTATGTGTGTGTGTGTGTGTGTGGGTGTGTGTGTGTGTGTGTGGGTGTGTGTGTGTGTGTGTGTCCGTCCTCAGGCTACCCATGATGCCTCAGTGCTGAGGTGTCAGCTGAAAACAGAAAAGATGAAATAAGAAAATAGTTGGTTTAGTTTTTGTTTGTCAACCTATTAATAAAGTTATAATTATTACGTGAAGCAGCGGACAGGCTGGACTCTGACTCCGCCCCCTCATCCTGCTCATTTAAATATTAGCTAATTCTGAAACAGCTGGTCAGAGGGAGGAGCCTCAGTCTGTGCTCTGATTGGTTCGTGTGTAATATTTGATGTATTTCATTAGGCGTGTTCAAGATCACGCAGCGCTGCTTAAATCGTGATGCATGCTGGTTAAAATGTGTCCATGATGACCTGGATGGTTTCTGCTCCGCATCCGATGTCACATGACCTTAAGTTATGGCGGGAGCGAGGCGGCTGCAGAGCAGGTGAGCAGTTGTTCTCCAGGTGCTGCGTGAGCCTCGACCCGCCTTCATGACGTCAGGACTTTGCCCTGATTGGCTCTCATCTACGCTGACGTATATGACGTGTGTTTCGATGAATTTCCATTTCCATAAGCGCCTCTTTTCTACTCAAGTATCACACACTTTCCGATCAGTAGCAGCCGTGTGGCCGCAGCTGTGGGACAGTCAACATGAAGAAACCTATAAAATCCTTCATGTAACGCAACAACCCTGAAAGATCAGAATCAGAACCAGAATCCTTTTATTGTCATTGCACAGTGTACAACGACATTTTAGCAGCATCCGGTTATTCACACAACATAAACAGAGTAAGAAGAACAAGTAGAAAGTACATTAGTGCAATGTAAGTATATTAAAACAGATTATATGTACAGTGTTATAATTACGTGATGATGATGTCGTCAATAAATTGCTCAGTTGTGTCCCCCCACTTGTGCTGATGATAGAGAGAGTTAACTGCTGTGTCTCATGCAGACCACACAGTTTCTGTACTCTGCACTCTGATTGGCCCTTTCTGTTCCCGTCACGTACAGAGAGTCCGACTTCATAGCAGCGTTTGTGTCTTCGCCCTGCAGTCGGCGGCAGATCTCGCTGGAGGTCAGCTGGAGTTCAACTTGAACGCGCCTACTGAGAACAACTCTGTTGTTCGTCATGTGTTGCAGGCTGACCCGCCATGAGGTTCCGTACCGGCCCGAGGACCGTCCATCTCCAACTGATGAAGGAGTTCTGCAGTACTGTTAGTACATGAGTCTGACAGTACTGCAGTACTGACGGTCTGTGAGCCCTTCATGTGTAATACACTGTGATTATTGTTGTTGTGGCAGAGAGCAGCTGAGAGGTACCGCAGGTCCAGGTGTGTGAAGGAGAGGTACCACAGGTCCAAGTGTGTGAAGGAGAGGTACCACAGGTCCAGGTGTGTGAAGGAGAGGTACCGCAGGTCCAAGTGTGTGAAGGAGAGGTACCGCAGGTCCAAGTGTGTGAAGGAGAGGTACCACTGGTCCAAGTGTGTGAAGGAGAGGTACCGCAGGTCCAGGTGTGTGAAGGAGAGGTACCGCAGGTCCAAGTGTGTGAAGGAGAGGTACCGCAGGTCCAGGTGTGTGAAGGAGAGGTACCGCAGGTCCAAGTGTGTGGAGGAGGTTCTGGTTCTTCCTGCTGCTGTCAGACGTCACATGTTCACTGTACAATAAAAACATAACTAACTTCTCATCTTGAGTTTAAACTTTAGTAATTATATTAATTGTTTGTAAATAACAACAAACTGTTTAAAGTCACATGTTTGATTGTTTGTACGAGTCTGTTACTATTTCTCGCCTTTTGACTCTGTTGTTTATTTTTTACTATTATTAGTAATATTTCTTTCATTCGGCTGCTGTGGTAAAGACATTTCTCTGTTTGCCGGACAATAAAGGGATTTTTGTTCTGGTTCTGATTCTGGTTCTGTTGTTGCTGTTGTTCTACTAACACGTCCTCTTTGAAGACTCATTCCTCTAATAGTTGATCGTAGGGACAGCAGCAGGAGGCGATGCAGACGGTCAGGTGATGAGAGCTGATTACGAACCAGATATAGACCCCTCCTCCACCTGTCCCCACAGCCCCTCCCCCACCTGTCCCCCAGCCCCCCCACCTGTCCCCCAGCCCCCCCCACCTGTCCCCCAGCCCCTCCCCCACCTGTCCCCCAGCCCCCCCCACCTGTCCCCCAGCCCCCCCCCACCTGTCCCCCAGCCCCTCCCCACCTGTCCCACAGCCCCTCCCCCACCTGTCCCCCAGCCCCCCCCACCTGTCCCACAGCCCCTCCCCCATCTGTCCCACAGCCCCTCCCCCACCTGTCCCCCAGCCCCCCCCACCTGTCCCCCAGCCCCCCCACCTGTCCCCAGCCCCCCCACCTGTCCCACAGCCCCTCCCCCACCTGTCCCACAGCCCCTCCCCCACCTGTCCCACAGCCCCTCCCCCATCTGTCCCCCAGCCCCTCCCCCACCTGTCCCACAGCCCCTCCCCCACCTGTCCCACAGCCCCCCCATCTGTCCCACAGCCCCTCCCCCACCTGTCCCCCAGCCCCCCACCTGTCCCCAGCCCCCCCACCTGTCCCACAGCCCCTCCCCACCTGTCCCCCAGCCCCCCCCACCTGTCCCACAGCCCCTCCCCCACCTGTCCCACAGCCCCTCCCCCACCTGTCCCACAGCCCCTCCCCCACCTGTCCCCCAGCCCCCCCACCTGTCCCACAGCCCCTCCCCCATCTGTCCCACAGCCCCTCCCCCACCTGTCTCGGCCCGACTCAGCACTCTTCCTCTCTCATTTATTCATGACCCAACAGAGTCGACAAGGACGAGAGGAGGAAACCTCACATCTCCACACTGTTACTATGGAAACCCAGTATCTCCCAGTATTAAAACCTCGTATCTCCCAGTATAAAACACTTACAGGGTTTCCAGCTGACGGCAGCAGTGACACCAGCTCACCCTACTCCTGCCTGCAGCCAATCAGAGCCCTCCTCAGCCTCCTTCCCGTCCAATTGGCTGCAGATGTGGACGGAGCGCTGTGGTTCACGTGCAGCTGCAGCAGGTCAGTGAACGCCTCATGAAGAGAGGACCCCAGACACAAGACATGGTTGAGTCCTTACAGCTCTGATGGTCAGTGTGTCTCCTATTGATCATGTGATGGGTTATTGATCATGTGATGGGTTATTGATCATGTGATGGGTTATTGATCATGTGATCAAGTGTCATTTAGTTTTTAAACTGAGGTCAGTATCAACATTTTAGAGTTCGATGACATCTCAGCCTCATTGAGCGGTCAAGTGTTGATCTGAATGTTAAATAAAGTTTTGTATGTTTGAACAAAGCCTGTTGGCAGACAGCAAACGGAGCGTTCGGGGTCTCCTCGTTCATTTGGACGTCGGGCCTCTCTCGGCCTCTTGGCAGCGCCACCGTTCTCCCAGGACACGTAACCAGGCAACCAGCAGCCGGCGGCCATGACTGCTTTGTTCATCAGGGGAGTGAAAACTAAAGAAAGAAAGAAAGAAAGACATGTGACCTCAGTGATCGATGGTGTGTTCATGACTTCCTGTTTTCTGTTGAACAGAAAATCACGTGACACAACACGACTTCATCTATTTACACTTTTACACTGTTTGTTTAGAAATATATGAAAAGATTCTGATGTTTCATCACCAAACTGTCATGAGACCCACAGTTAGCTCCACTGTTAGCCTCCAGCAGTTAGCTCCACTGTTAGCCTCCAGCAGTTAGCTCCACTGTTAGCCTCCAGCAGTTAGCTCCACTGTTAGCCTCCAACTTAGCTCCACTGTTAGCCTCCAACTTAGCTCCACTGTTAGCCTCCAACTTAGCTCCACTGTTAGCCTCCAGCAGTTAGCTCCACTGTTAGCCTCCAGCAGTTAGCTCCACTGTTAGCCTCCAACTTAGCTCCACTGTTAGCCTCCAGCAGTTAGCTCCACTGTTAGCCTCCAACTTAGCTCCACTGTTAGCCTCCAGCAGTTAGCTCCACTGTTAGCCTCCAGCAGTTAGCTCCACTGTTAGCCTCCAGCAGTTAGCTCCACTGTTAGCCTCCAGCAGTTAGCTCCACTGTTAGCCTCCAACTTAGCTCCACTGTTAGCCTCCAGCAGTTAGCTCCACTGTTAGCCTCCAGCAGTTAGCTCTGCTCCTTCCTTTAAACCATCAGTCACATCTCCATGACAACCAGCTGGAGGTCTGAGGTCAGAACTGCTGCATCAGAATAGTGACACACACACGCACACACACACATACAGACTGAACTGATGATGTCACTGTCCTACCAAACAGCTCTCACAGGTGTGTTTCTGTTACCTTCAGGGACATCGACCTTGTCAAAGATGCACAGTATCAGCAGGCTGTGTGTGTGTGTGTGTGTGTGTCTGTGTGTGTGTGTCTGTGTGTGTGTGTCTGTGTGTGTGTCTGTGTGTGTGTGTCTGAGGGATCAGCTGTTATATAACAGTTAACAGCTATTGCATGAGATCTAAGAGCTGATCCTCTTTCAGGAGGAAGTGCTTGTTGTTTGTTGGGTTCGTAGTTTGACTAGTTAATGAGCTGGACAATTTAACTGCTGCTGATGTCGTCGTCGTCATCAAAGCTCATGTTGCTGCAGGTGTTTCTCTGAAGCTAAAGTCCAGATGTCACACATTTTACATTATATAGATCCTGTGTGTGTGTGTGTGTGTGTGTGTGTGAGAGAGAGAGAGAGAGAGAGAGCGAGAGAGTTGCTGTGTCTCAGTTCAGGTCTGGTCAGGTCAGGAGCAGGTGAAGGCTGTCCCAGTCTGAAGGCTCCTCCAGATGCTCCTTCTTCTCCTTTTTTCTGGAGGATGCACCGCTACGATCCTTCGTGGCCTCACATATCCCAAGATTCTTTGAGTGCCCGAAAAAGAAGAAAGAAAGAGAAAATGGCGACATCGTGTGGTGTAGATTTCGCGGGCCTGGGCGGCAGAAATCGTGACGTAAGAGTAAAACATCTGGTGACGCAACCAGGAAATGCTCCAAAGGCGAGACCGTCCCATTTAACAACGGCTGACGAGGTTAACAAGGTCTCTTTGAAGGACTCGCCTTCAAAGACCACAAAGGCCGAGTCCTTCAGAGGACGCAGACCCTGAACTGAGACACAGCAAGAGAGACATCATCTCCTCCTCACTTCCTGTTCTCCATGACATCACAGGCTCTGATTGGCTGAGCTGCTCACACTCTCTCTGTTATGTAACAGCCAGTCACTGACTCCAGGTGCATGCTGGGACATCAAGAAGTGACTGTGGTCATTTAGAAAGAAAGTAAATGTGAGCTTGTTTTATCTCTGTAGCCACGGCAACCAGAAACCAGTGTGTACTCAGACACACACACACAATTTATTGATTCCAATTAACCACGCCCTCAGTGTGTGATGTCACTGGTACAGGGGGAATCTGTTTGGCTGCTCAGTGATGAAGAGGAGAGTTACATAACAGGAGAGGGAGGAAGAAAAGAAGAGGATGAGGAGAGAGGAAGGAGACATATAGGTGAGGAAGGAGGAAAGGAGGCACATCAGGACAGAGAGGAAGTGAAGAACTCAGGTCGGAGGAAGGAAACGTGTGAAAAACTGAAAGGAGAAGAAGAAGAGAAGCAGGAAGGAAAGATGGAGGGGTGAAGGACAGAAGTGAAGGAGATGGAGAGGACAAAGAAAATGGAGGATGAGGAGAGAGAGAGGTGAGGGAAGGATGAAGGAGACATCAGAGCTCAGTGAGAGTGTGTCGCCCTCTGGTGGACACACAGCAACAAGCCTCAGCTGACCAATCAGGAGCCTTCTGTTGACACTGCTGCAGGTGTGTGTGTGTGTGTGTGTGTGTGTGTGTGTGTGTGTGTGTGTGTGTGTGTGTGAGATGTGTAAAGGTTCATAATTATCATGTTATAATTAAATATTGTGATATATTTGTATAAAAGGCTGTAAAACATTTGTGAATAAACACAAAGTCTCAGTTTATTCAGAATAACAGAATTAAACTCAAATACACAGAGAAAACGGTATTAAGCTAAGCTTATCCCTCCATCAGTCTTTATGCTAAGCTAGGCTAACAGTTTATCCCTCCATCAGTCTTTATGCTAAGCTAGGCTAACAGTTTATCCCTCCATCAGTCTTTATGCTAAGCTAGGTTAACAGTTTACTTCTGCCATTAGTCTTTATGCTAAGCTAGGTTAACAGTTTACTTCTGCCATTAGTCTTTATGCTAAGCTAGGCTAACGGTTTATTCCTGCCGTCAGTCTTTATGCTAAGCTAGGCTAACAGTTTACTTCTGCCATCAGTTTTTATGCTAAGCTAGGCTAACAGTTTACTTCTGCCATCAGTCTTTATGCTAAGCTAGGCTAACGGTTTCCCCCTGCCTCCAGTCTTTAATGTTAACTAGGCTAACAGCTGTGTTGGACTGTTCCTTTAAAATGTGATTTTCAGCCACAGGAGAACTGGATCCTAGACTGGATCCTGAACTGGATCCTGGACCTGAATATTATTAGGTAGAAACGGCTATAGAAACAACAAACAGTTTAACATCAATAGAAACAGGAGTTCAGACCAGGAAGTGACCGAACACGAGACGATAAACATGACAACAGGAAGCAGGAAGGTCCAGAAACATGACAACAGTTTTCAGGGCGGACGGTTCTGGATCAGTCTCTATAGATATCAAGTAAGACGGTGGACATGCTGAACATTATAGCTACTAATCATTAGCATGTTAGCATCGTGACAGTGAGCGTGTCGGATCGTAGAACAGAACAGTTGACCGTCTGCTCTGTGATGAGCTGTTTCTCTTCGGGTTCCTTCTCCCCGGACAGACTCTGTTCGCACCTTAGCTGCAGATTTGTACCTTCAACATCACAGATAGACACCAAAAGGTTTAAATCTGCTTCTTGACACACTGAAGTCGTCCTGCCGTGTCCAGAACAGAACATTAGAGTGAAAGCGTCACTCAGGCGGTGCTCAGGCAGTTTCTGGGTCCTCGGAGGTGAACTTCCACCAGAGAGCCGGTCCGATGTCTCACAGGACGGCCCGGCTCACAGCAGAGCCTCCTGACCGAGTTTAACACAGCTCCCGGTCTGTCAGAGTCCTCCGGCTGGATGTTAGCTGGTCACAGGGTTCTGGACCTGCTGGGATGGAACCTCCTGCTGGGCGGTGGCAGTCGGCACATTGATGTTCGGGTCGTCGTCGACCTGGTAACACTTCCCCAGGTTCTTGATGACGTTAAAGTTAGACCGAGCTGTTTCCGCCAGACTGTTCTCCAGGATCCAACCATCAGATTCTGATTCTGGGTCACCCAGTCGAAGAACGTTCTCCATGGCTGTCTGCAGGTACCGGACCCCCGTCAGAACCAGCAGCTGATAGGAGAAGAAACACATGGTGACTTAAGTTCTGTGTGGTCAACAGAGACATGATTTAAGGTTGCAGTAAAAGTGTCCCTAAACCCAAGACCTGATCCAGGACTGGTGCAGGTTTGGATCCATGTTACATACAGTCAATCAGTCTGGGTCAGGTCCAGGTCCAGGTCCAGGTTTAACAGTTTGTTTGGACAGTATTAAATCAACAGTAACTCGTGAGGTGCAGGTTGACAGACCGGTTTAGTCCAGGACCCTGTGAGATGAACTGATGCAGTACCTCGAACAGCCAGATGAGGAGCACGGTGAGGCCGATGGACTGCATGATGCCGGTGTAGTGGTCCATCAGCGCCTGCCGGCAGCCCCTCCTCCACAGGTTCAGCTGCTGGCTCTGCTGGTCGTAGTTGAAGTGGGCCGAGCTGTTGCTGAGCTGCTGCTGGATGCAGGGCCGCGGGGACGAGGTGCTGCAGCAGCTGAAGGGGACGCTGTCCATTAGGTAACGCCCGTCCACGTTACTCCTCAGGCGGCTGCAGGGGAGGAGCAGGATGTTAGAGGTCCGAACTACTACAGTTATGAGACGGGTCGGCTCTAAATCCTGCCGACAGGCTTTATTCAGTCTCCTGAACCCGAGCCGAACTCTGATGGTTAAGCTTCATTAATCCCGTGATCTCTGACCCCTCCAGCCTCCCTGCAGTCTGAAAGCACTCTGTTGACTATCTGCTGACAGGTCCGCTCAACATCAGTCATGTTCTGTAGTTCTGGTCTCTGGTGAGGTGGTAGATGATCCAGATCACCACAGAAACCTGCTGCTGCAGTTTAAACATCCAAATCTCAGAATCTGAGCTGAAACCTGAAGTTGTTCTGATGGAACTTCAGGACGGTAAGAGTCTCGGTGATCGGACCAGAACCAGATAGAACCAGAATCATCTGTTTATTTACAATCCGTCACAAACGGATCCACCAGAAACCAGAACCAGAGTCCAGTATGAAGTTATTTATTTGGTCAAATTTTTGTATTTATTCCAGAAGAACATCGAGTCGACACGCAGACGATGAGAACCGCTGAGAAGAACCTACTGGGCTCAGAACCTACTGAGCTCAGAATCCTGATGTGCTGACTTCAGCTGAAACTCCACACGAAGTGGAACTCTTCACAAAATGCAACCTCGGGTCTTTTCGTGAATGTACCCGAGTCAAACTTTCGTGTAAAAGCATAAAAGCAACAACTATCCACGCCAGATCTCACGTGACTTTTCCAGCTTTTGATGTTAGTATTGTTTCTTATATGAGGCTCTTTTTTCAACTTCAAGGTCAATATTGTTTTTCACTAACGACAAAACAACTAATTATCCTGCATTTATATGGAACTAAGCTTCATTAGCGTTCCACCTTAACTGTCCTCCAGGTTACGTCACATTCTGAGATCGACACTTCTCCACTGGCAGGACGGCGGCGAGCGGAACAAGCTACTGCTAACATGAGTTGTTCAAAAACCTTCTTTTTAGTAACTCTGTGTACATAAACAATGTTCTCAATGCTCGTGTTCATGTGTAGAGACCCTGGTGATACTACGAGCAAAGTTTCATGTTGTGTCGAGCCTTCTTACTGTTTTAGAAATACAGATTTTGATGCTATCGTAAACGTGCCGTAGCACTCCCATTGAAAATGAGTTTGACCCGAAAACGAAAATACGGTAAATCTTAAAATTTTTACACGAAGGTTTGACTCGGGTGCATTCACAAAAAGATCTGAGGTTGCATTTTGTTAAGAGTTTCACTTTAATTAAACATTTTCTTTCACTTCTCTCGGTCTGCTGACGCGTGAAGCTTTAAAATAAAAACACAAGTTAAATATAACGATGTCTGCGTTCAGTCTGACACAACTTGTGGTTCCATTTTTGTCAGATAAACCCGAGTCAGCTACGAACCACCACAATCCACCCGGAATCAATACAAACCCACCGGATCCCAAAGCCTCACAGAGTGGATCTTAGAAAATATCCACCAGGATCCACCAGGATCCAGGAAGTGTTGTGGTCTACTGGACTCAGAGGGAGTCTGCTAGAATCCAGCAGACTTACTGGGATCAACAAGGATCCTCTCAAAGACTCCAGACTTACTCCACCACATTGCTGCTGGTCATGTCCAGGTAGCGGCTGCTGATCCACTGGACCTGGAACCAGTCCCTGTACCCAGTGTTCCCACAGCACTGGAACTGGATCTGCAGCAAATCCACAGTCCTCTTCAGGTAGCAGCGGCCCGGCGTGTCCGTGTCCTTGTAGTAGCGCATGGCGTTCCTCAGGCCCGTGAACAGCGAGTCCTCCAGCTGGCTGCGGATGCTGTAGCACATGAGCGCCCCCGTCAGGAGGCAGGAGGTGAAGCAGAAGGTGCAGACGATGTACGGCACCAGCACCAGCTTCCAGCGCAGGAACTTGTTGGTGTCGGTGCAGTCCAGGCAGATCCGCGCACCCAGGAAGTTGATGCAGCAGGCCGCCAGGCCCGTGGTGATCAGCGTGTGTGGTACGTACAGGATGCCCTGGTCTGACATCACTTCCTGCCATTTCTGAATCTCTACTTTTAGGAACAAGCCGAGGCCAAAGAGGGTCGCCCCCGTCAGCACCGAGATCCAGTTGAGCAGCCAGAGAACCTCAGCCAGCTTCTCTCTCTCAACCTTGGTAAAGGTGACCTTCCCCACCGCCATGTCGGTCCTGTGGTCCGGATGTGTGTCACGTCCAAGCAGCTGCAAACATGGCTGACAACAGGGGGGCGGGGCCTTAAAGTGCTGCGCCTCGTACGACCACCAGGTGCAGTCACACCTCTCTGAGGTCAGCAACACCCAGACTCTGATTGGTTTGCCCTGTCACCATGATGCCCATATTTAGAAGTTCCTGTCTCTGGAAGATTCAGATTCGGGTTCAGGTTCCGGTCCGGGTCGGGTTTCTTCTCAGAGGGGCGGCTGGCTGCTCTCTGCAGAGCTTCATAAGGAGCTTACTGAGGTATTTTAGGTTCTCTTGACTGTGATCCACGACTCCACGACAGCCAGCCTGCAGGACACACAGAAGGTCACAGTTGGTTGGTGCTGATACACTAAACTGGATCAGGATCAAACCGACAGGAAGTCAGATACGATTGATCAGAGTCTGATCTGCTTTCATTAATCATGTTAAATAATCTGTTTGTGAGCTGCCTCAGAGGAGACGAGCATCAGACGACCGTCTCTGAGCGGCTGCTGTGTCGTTAAGGCAGAAACTAATGAACCGATCGATGAACCGATCGATGAACCGATCGATGAACCGATCGATGAACCGATCGATGAACCGATCGATGACTGCAGGAACCAGCAACAGACAAACTTCACACATGAGATGTTTCTGTTTCCTGTCTGCTGTTAATGAGTTTGTCAGTTCAAACAGCTGCAGCTCCAGAGACGCGTTCTGACCACGATGGCGTTCGTCGGTCAGATTAAACCAGTCGACTCGCGGCGGACAGAAACACTGAACTTTACCTGGTTGGCTGTTCGGGCGTCTGGCTGCTCGCCGCTCGTCGCGCCGTCCGGACGCCATCCTGCAGCAGCTGCGTCGACGCAAAGGAGGGAAATATTCCTGCTGAGAAAAACAGTTCTGAGGCGTCTGTTAACCTGCGCTGCTAATCTGCTTACAGATAATCAGCTGATCAGCTGAGAGATCTCAACCCCCCGTCCACCAGCTGGACCATCAGCAGGACACATGGGGACACTTCACACCTGGTCCCTCAGAGCAGAGCAGGTGAGGCTGCACAGGTGAGGCTGCACAGGTGAGGCTGCACAGGTGAGGCCAGACAGGAGTCCTCAGGCACCACAGAGGAAGAAGATCCTCTGAGCCTCCAGTGAAAACAGTTGAGTCCATTTCCTGTTCTGGAGCTTTTGATCAGATCCGTGATGATGTCAGCTGTCAGTCACACAGAGCGCTGACCCGCCCTCCTCCTGCTCTCTCCTGATTGGTCAATTCTCCTGATGATGTCACAGTGGTACAGATCAAACAGGTGTTTCTCAGGAGCTGTGGAGGATACATGTGGTGGTACCTGGCAACACAAACACACAACAAACACACAACAAACACACAACACATACACAGCAAATAACAAACACATACAGCATTCCGGACTGTAGTGGTGGTGTCAGACCAGCAGAGGTCAGCAGAGAGGCGACCTGCTGCAGAGTGATGACTGATTGATCACTAATTGAGTGATCAATAACTGATCACATCTGACCTCACTATCAGTGTTTCACATGAGACAGTCTGTGTTTGTTGTCGACCAGTCTCACCTGTCTCCTCATGGAAACAAACAAACAAACACACACGTTAGTAAACAAAGACTTTATTTGCACACACTCTGTGATGATGTCACAGCCATGATGTCAGACCCTCTGTGTACCTCTCGCGCGGAGGAAGGAGGGGGGCGATGGGGGGGCGGTACCAGTCTGTCCCGGCTCCTGTCAATCACATCATGACGTCATGTATCCAGAGCGTTTCCGGTGCAGGAAGGCGGGGCCTGCGTGTTCCTGAGGGAGCGACAGACAGGTGGGTCAGGTCAGCACAGAGCGACAGGTACCAACTTCCGGGACCAGGATATTGTCTTAAAAATAAAAGCATGGATATGTTCATATTCTTAATAAATTCTTCGTTAATGAATCCAGTGTGTTTCTGTCATTGAAATATTTATGTTTGTCACATTTTACATATTTACTGTCTGTTAAAATTGTTAAAAATAAACTGAACTTAATATTTGACTACATGTTGTAGTTAAAATACCAAATACACTTTTATTCTTATTCCTTCTTCTCATTGTAAAGGAAGTTGAGTATTTTATCAGTGATAAATAAGTGATATAACTTGTAGTATATGTAGTCTTACGTGTAGTATTTAAATGAATAGAGCCTGTTAAACCAATCTAACGTCACCCTGACACTGAGGACAGCGCAGGGACGGTGTTTTATTGTGAAACTCTGGCTGACAGGAAGTGTGTGTGGTGTGTTCAGCTTGCTCTGGATGATCCGATCTGGATTCAGCCATATTCCCACCGACCAGCCACACCGGCAGTCAGCCTCAAACTACCGAAAAAGCCCCGGTAATCCCGCGGCCCGCTCCCTCGAGGTGTTCGCGGTCATTGTTGTCCTCGCGCGGCCGGAGCTGCCGGACATGTTACCGAGCTGAACGCCGGCCCGAGGACATGGAGCTGCGGCGGACAACCTGAGAGAGGCGACGGCCCGACGACAGCCCGAATTCTGAGAGGAAAGTCCAGATTTACCGGGATTAAAACCGATGTGGAGGCCGGACAGACGCGGGCCTGCAGGCTGAGCGGCTGTCGACACGACGGAGCGGCGCTAACCGGCGGAGACACACCGACACTCAGCGACACTCAGCGGATCAAAATGTCGGGAATGTTTTCCCGGAGCTAACGAGCTAGCCGCAGTTAGCAGGCTGAGCTCGGCAGGACTCGGCAGGAAACGGAGCCTGGGCGGCGGGTTTCACTCGGACTGTGTGGCGGGGTCGCTGTCGGGTTGTAAGCGGGAGCGGCGGGTGTCTGTCCCGGGTCACGATGTCGGCTCAGGTCCGTCTGAAGCGGCTGGAGGAGCTGCTGCAGGAGCAGAAGGAGGCGGGCTGCCTGAGTGTGGAGGCGCTGCTGGACCTCCTGCTCTGCTTCTACACGGAGTGCTCCCACTCCCCGCTCAAGAGGGAGAAGCACGTCACGGACTTCCTGGAGTGGGGTAAGAGTCCAGACCCGGTCCCGGTCCCGATCCTGGACCGGGATTCATTCACTAAACACCATAAAACACTGTACAGTAGGTCCCGTGAGCCGGCAGTCTCTCCCGGGGCCGGCCGGGGCTCCCCGGAGAACCAGGGAGGTTCAAGGGTCCTTGAGAGGCCCCTGGAAGATTCATACATGTTCAGAGGTTCTTGACAGACCTTGACACAGATCCAGGATCCACAGGGATCCACAGGGAGGTTCATGGATCCCTAGAAGTAGTTTCTGGAAGATTCAGGCGGCCTTAAGAGAACTTGCAATCGGTTCAAAGGGATCCTGAAGGAGGGTCAGGAGCCCCAGGGAGATTTAAGGAGCTCCAGGTTCTGTGATGTAGTTCTGAAGAGGTCCAGAGGGGATCCAGAGGGACAGTGTGAGTCCGTGTCAGGGAGACGATCCAGGTTTACATTTCAGGGGTTTAGAGGGTTTTTTCTCCAGGTGTCCTTGAACAGTTTCCAGGCTGGTTTGGGATGTTCCAGGACTTTGTGCCACTCTGGTCCTCTGTCCTGGTTCAGCCCGTTCCTGTTTAGCTGTGGCCTGGTTTGGTCTCCCCTGGCCTGGTTTGGTCTGGCCTGGTTTCCATCTGAGTCTCTGATGTTCTGATAGAGTCTGATAAATCAATATATTGATCAGGGCTGTGGTGATGTGCAGAGGCTGAAGATGAAGATCCGCTCCTCACAGGTGTGTCAGTCATCACTCAGTCCAGGTCAGGAGTCCAGAACCCCTGACTGGTCAGAGCCGGGCTCATCGATCTGATCACAGCTGATACCAATATTAATATTTGTTAATCAGTATGACCATGCCAGGGAATGAAGCCATTGATTATTGGTTGGAATCTGATCACAGATGAAGATAAATAAATATAAACAAATAAATGATGTGAGTTTAGATCAGAGCATCGTGACGGACGTTACTGACAGGAGGGAGGGTCCAGTAGAGACCCGGAGGAACCAGTCGAGGGGTCTTAATGAAACCGTTGGCACTCAGACCTGCAGGTGATGTTGTCCTTAAAAACCACAGTTCACCTGGGAATGCCCCGCCCTCTCCACGCCCACTTTTAACCATATATGGTCAACGAGGCATCTCGTGCACGTTGGCGTATAGAAATGAGCAGCGGACAGCGGTTCTGAACATGAACCTGGCAGAGGTCAGGGTGTGTGTGTGTGTGTGTGTGTGTGTGTGTGTGTGTGTGTGTGTGTGTGTGTGTGTGTGTGTGTGTGTGTGTTGGGGTGTGTTGGTGTCGTAGGGATATAAAGCTCATGTTGTGGATTCATGTGAGACACACAGTGTGAGTTCAGTTCAAACACCAGAGTATTGATCAGTTCAGTTCTGATGAGGTCGTCATGATGATCTGGAGTGAGACTGAACTCACCTGTTTGCTCAGCGTGAGCAGATGTTAGCAGGTGTGAGCAGGTGTGAACAGCTGTGAGCAGGTGTGAACAGGTGTGAACAGGTGTGAGCAGGTGTGGACAGATGTGAACAGGTGTGAACAGGTGAGAGCAGGTGTGAGCAGGTGTGAACAGATGTGAGCAGCTGTGAGCAGGTGTGGACAGATGTGAACAGGTGTGAGCAGGTGTGAGCAGATGTTAGCAGGTGTGAACAGGTGTGAACAGGTGTGGACAGATGTGAGCAGCTGTGAACAGTTGTGAGCAGATGTGAGCAGGTGTGAACAGGTGTGAGCAGGTGTGAGCAGGTGTGAACAGGTGTGAACAGGTGTGGACAGATGTGAGCAGCTGTGAACAGGTGTGAGCAGGTGTGAGCAGGTGTGAACAGGTGTGAGCAGGTGTGAGCAGGTGTGATGAGTATCTAATGACAGTCGACACGATCAGTCGATCGTCTCTGTGATGTCACAGGCTGATGTCACACTTAGTTTATATGTTTAACACTAAAATGTTCTGATGGAAGTAGTAACAAGCACAAACAGCAGTGATGTGAGCGGCGTCAGTCAGAATCCAGGTCACATCTGCCTCAGACGTTCAGGTGGCCACATCCTCCTGCCAGGTGTATTTTATAGATCACACCTGTGGAGGAGCAGGTGTTCGAGGTTCATGTCTTTCCCGTCCTGGGCCCTGATGAAGTGTTTGTCATGTTTCCAGTCAGGAGGTTCTCTGTAAGAGCTGAATGTGTCCTTCATGAGTTTACCTGTAAGAAGTCAGCAGGTGGTGACGAGTGAAGACGACTGTTTGACAGGTGGAACTGTTCACCTGCTCCGCCTCAGCTCCTCTGATGCCGTCGTGTTTCTTTGCTTCCTGTCTTGGATCAGCTGACGCTGAGCGGTAGATGTTCTCTGTGCTGCTGATGTAGCAGCTGAGTGCAGCCGACATCCTCTGAAAACACAACGTCTTGACTGTAAACTGATGAACACCAGTTTACTCCAACACTCTTACTGGTGCAGAAACCAGTCTGTGCAGTCAGACTGGTTGGACTGACTGAACAATAGAGACAGGTGCTGTGTGATGTCATACAGGTGAGTTTTAGTGTCATTGTTGATCTTCAGGTCTGAAGCTCAGCTGGTCTGAACCGGGAGGAGTAAGCGTGAGTCACGTGACTGACAACAGCTCACTGATTGGGAGGTTCTGGTGATGTCATCAGGTCAGTGAAGCTGCTGTTTGTGAAGTCAGAGAGGAAGAACAGGAGAAGCACACCAGGTCCAGGTCTCAGATCAGCCCTCTAACACCAAACAGTTTACGTTTCTGCACCCGGACACGGAAAAAGTTTGTGTCTTTATGTTAAAACGTTGTGTCTTTAA